>LIEC01012293.1:0-35641 GCA_001925005.1 Drosera capensis
CTTTGTTTTTTACGTTATTTTAAGATTCTCCTCGTCGATCGAACACCTCTTTCCCGGGAAGCGTGCCGGTATTCACGAATTCCGATTTTTTACGTTTTTTCAAGATTCTCCCCGTTGATCGGAGGCGTCTTTCTAGGGAAGCGAGCCGGTCTTCACGAATTCCCTTTTTTTTTTACGTTTTTCAAGATTCTCCCCGTCGATCGAAGACGCTTTTCTCGGGAAGTGTGCTTGGGCGAGAGTAGTACTAGGATGGGTGACCTCCTAGGAAGTCCTCGTGTTGCACCCTCGTCGATTTTTCTTTTTCTTTTGTTTACGTTATTTTAAGATTCTCCCCGTCGATTGAAGATGCCTTTCTCGGGAAGCGTGCCGGTCTTCACGAATACCCTTTTTTTTTTTTTACGTTTTTTCAAGATTCTCCCCGTCGATCGAAGACGCCTTTCTCGGGAAGTAAGCATGGGCGAGAATAGTACTAGGATGGGTGACCTCCTGGGAAGCCCTCGTGTTGCACCCTCGTCGATTTTTCCTTTTCTTTTGTTTACGTTATTTTAAGATTATCCTCGTCGATCGAACACCTCTTTCTCGGGAAGCGTGCCGGTATTCACGAATTCCGATTTTTTACGTTTTTTCAAGATTCTCCCCGTCGATCGAAGACGCCTTTCTCGGGAAGTAAGCTTGGGCGAGAATAGTACTAGGATGGGTGACCTCCTGGGAAGTCCTCGTGATGCACCCTCGTCGATTTTTCCTTTTCTTTTGTTTACGTTATTTTAAGATTCTCCTCGTCGATCGAAGATGCCTTTCTCGGGAAGCGTGCCGGTATTCACGAATTCCGATTTTTTACGTTTTTTCAAGATTCTCCCCGTTGATCGGAGGCGCCTTTCTAGGGAAGCGAGCTGGTCTTCACGAATTCCCATTTTTTTTTTACGTTTTTCAAGATTCTCCCCGTCGATCGAAGACGCTTTTCTCGGGAAGTGTGCTTGGGCGAGAATAGTACTAGGATGGGTGACCTCCTGGGAAGCCCTCGTGATGCACCCTCGTCGATTTTTCTTTTTCTTTTGTTTACGTTATTTTAAGATTCTCCTCGTCGATCGAAGATGCCTTTCTCGGGAAGCGTGCCGGTTTTTACGAATAGCGATTTTTTACGTTTTTTCAAGATTCTCCCCGTCGATCGGAGTCGCCTTTACAGGGAAGCGTGCCGGTCTTCACGAATACCGAATTTACCGGAGCATAACGTATTATTCTATGAGAAATCGTGGCGGGGCGAGACGTTTTGGAGACGAGAGACACGAACGAATAGGTTGTATACGCCACAACAAATGAGTGCGACCTTACCAGCACTAATGCACGGGATCCCATCAGAACTCCGCAGTAAAGCGTGCTTGGGCGAGAGCTGTACTTGGATGGGTGACCTCTTGGGAAGTGCTCGTGTTGCACTCTCGTCGATATTTCTATTTCTTTTGATTACGTTATTTTAAGATTCTCCTCGTCGATCGAAGACGCCTTTCTTGGGGAGCGTGCCGATCTTCATGAATTCCGATTTTTTACGTTTTTTCAACATTCTCCCCGTCGATCGGAGACGCCTTTCTAGGGAAGCGTGCCGGTCTTCACGAATTCCCATTTTTTTACGTTTTTTCCAAGATTCTCTCTGTCGATCGAAGACCCCTTTCTCGGGAAGTGTCCTTGGGCGAGAGTAGTACAAGGATGGGTGACCTCCTAGGAAGTATTCGTTTTGCACCTTGTCGATTTTTTTTTTCTTTTGTTTACGGTATTTAAAGATTCTCCTCGTCGATCGAAGATGCCTTTCTCGGGAAGCGTGCCGGTCTTTACGAATTCCGGTTTTTTACGTTTTTTCAAGATTCTCCCCGTCGATCGGAGTCGTCTTTACAGGGAAGCGTGCCGATCTTCACGAATACCGAATTTACCGGAGCATAACGGATTATTCTATGAGAAATCGTGGCAGGGCGAGACGTTTTGGAGACGAGAGACACGAACGAATAGGTTGTATACGCCACAACAAATGGGTGCGACCATACCAGCACTAATGCAAGGGATCCCATCAGAACTCCGCAGTAAAGCGTGCTTGGGCGAGAGCTGTACTTGGATTGGTGACCTCCTGGGAAGTGCTAGTGTTGCACCCTCGTCGATATTTCTATTTCTTTTGTTTACGTTATTTTAAGATTCTCCTCGTCGATCGAAGACGCCTTTCTCGGGAAGCGTGCCGATCTTCAGGAATTCTGATTTTTTACGTTTTTTCAAGATTCTCCCCGTCGATCGGAGTCGCCTTTACATGGAAGCGTGCCGGTCTTCAAGAATACCGAATTTACCGGAGCATAACGGATTATTCTATGAGAAATCGTGGCGGGGCAAGACGTTTTGGAGACGAGACACACGAACGAATAGGTTGTATATGCCACAACAAATGGGTGCGACCATACGAGCACTAATGCACCGGATCCCATCAGAACTCTGCAGTTAAGCGTTCTTCGGCGAGAGTAGTTTTAGGATGGGTGACCTCCTGGGAAGTCCTCGTGTTGCACCCCCGTCGATTTTTCTTTTTTTCTTTATTTTCAGATTCTCCTCGTCGATCGAACACCTCTTTCTCGGGAAGTGTGCTTGGGCGAGAGTAGTACAAGGATGGGTGACGTCCTGGGAAGTCCTCGTGTTGCACCCTCGTCGATTTTTCTTTTTCTCGGGAAGCGTGCCGGTCTTCACGAATTCCGATTTTTTACGTTTTTTCAAGATTCTCCCCGTCGATCGGAGGCGCCTATCTAGGGAAGCGTGCCGGTCTTCACGAATTCCCATTTTTTTACGTTTTTTTCAAGACTCTTCCCGTCGATCGAAGACGCCTTTCTCGGGAAGTGTGCTTGGGCGAGAGTAGTACAAGGATGGGTGACCTCCTGGGAAGTCCTCGTGTTGCACCCTCGTCGAATTTTCTTTTTCTTTTGTTTACGTTATTTTAAGATTCTCCTCGTCGATCGAAGACGCCTTTCTTGGGAAGCGTGCCGATCTTCATGAATTCCGATTTTTTACGTTTTTTCAACATTCTCCCCGTCGATCGGAGACGCCTTTCTAGGGAAGCGTGCCGGTCTTCACGAATTCCCATTTTTTTACGTTTTTTCCAAGATTCACCCTGTCGATCGAAGACCCCTTTCTCGGGAAGTGTGCTTGGGCGAGAGTAGTACAAGGATGGGTGACCTCCTAGGAAGTCCTCGTGTTGCACCCTCGTCGATTTTTCTTTTTCTTTTGTTTACGTTATTTTAAGATTCTCCTCGTCGATCGAAGACGCCTTTCTCGGGAAGCGTGCCGATCTTCATGAATTCCGATTTTTTACGTTTTTTCAACATTCTCCCCATCGATCGGAGACGCCTTTGCAAGGAAAGCATGTCGGTCTTCACGAATACCCTTTTTTTTTTACGTTTTTTCAAGATTCTCCCCGTCGATCGGAGACGACTTTCTAGGGAAGCGTGCCGGTCTTCACGAATTCCCATTTTTTTACGTTTTTCAAGATTCTCCCCGTAGATCGAAGACGCCATTCTCGGGAAGTGTGCTTGGGCGACAGTAGTACTAGGATTGTGACCTCCTGGGAAGTCCTGGTGTTGCACCCTCGTCGATTTTTCTTTTTCTTTTGTTTACGTTATTTTAAGATTGTCCTCGTCGATCGAAGATGCCTTTCTCGGGAAACGTGCCGATCTTCATGAATTCCGATTTTTTACTTTTTTTCAAAATTCTCCCCGTCGATCGGAGACGCCTTTCTAGGGAAGCGTGCCGGTCTTCACGAATTCCCTTTTTTTTTTTACGTTTTTCAAGATTCTCCCCGTCGATCGAAGACGCCTTTCTTGGGAAGTGTGCTTGGGCGAGAGTAGTACAAGGATGGGTGACCTCCTGGGAAGCCCTCGTGTTGCACCCTCGTAGATTTTTCTTTTTCTTTTGTTTACGTTATTTTAAGATTCTCCTCGTCGATCGAATGGGTGCGACCATACCAGCACTAATGCACCGGATCCCATCAGAACTCCGCAGTTAAGCGTGCTTTGGCGAGAGTAGTACTAGGATGGGTGACATCCGTGGAAGTCCTCGTGTTGCACCCCCGTCGATTTTTCTTTTTCTTTTTTCTTTGTTTTTTACGTTATTTTAAGATTCTCCTCGTCGATCGAACACCTCTTTCTCGGGAAGCGTGCCGGTCTTCACGAATTCCAATTTTTTGTTTACGTTTTTTCAAGATTCTCGCCGTCCATCGGAGACGTGTTTGCAAGGAAAGCGTGTCGGTCTTCACGAATTCCCATTTTTTTTTACGTTTTTTCAAGATTCTCCCCGTCGATCGGAGACGCCTTTCTAGGGAAACGTGCCGGTCTTCACGAATTCCCATTTTTTTTTTTACGTTTTTCAAGATTCTCTCCGTCGATCGAAGACGCCTTTCTCGAGAAGTGTGCTTGGACGAGAGTAGTACTAGGATGGGTGACCTCCTAGGAAGTCCTCGTGTTGCACCCTCATCGATTTTTCTTTTTCTTTTGTTTACGTTATTTTAAGATTCTCCTCGTCGATCGGAGATGCCTTTCTCGGGAAGCGTGCCGGTATTCACGAATTCCGATTTTTTACGTTTTTTTAAGATTCTCCCCTTCGATCGGAGTCGCCTTTATAGGGAAGCGTGCCGGTCTTCACGAATCCCGAATTTACTGGAGCATAAAGGATTATTCTATGAGAAATCGTGGCGGGGCGAGACGTTTTGGAGACGAGAGACACGAACGAATAGGTTGTATACGCCACAACGAATGGGTGCGACCATACCAGCAGTAATGCACCGGATCCCATCAGAACTCCGCAGTTAAAGCGTGCTTGGGCGAGAGTAGTACTAGGATGGGTGACCTCCCTGGAAGTCCTCGTGTTGCACCCCCGTCGATTTTTCTTTTTCTTTTTTCTTTTTTTTTTTTACGTTATTTTAAGATTCTCCTCGTCGATCGAACACCTCTTTCTCGGGAAGCATGCCGGTCTTCACGAATTTCGATTTTTTTACATTTTTTCAAGATTCTCCCCGTCGATCGGAAACGCCTTTGCTACGGAAGCGTGCCGGTCTTCACGAAATCCCATTTTTTTTTACGTTTTTCAAGATTCTCCCCTTCGATCGAAAACGCCTTTCTCGGGAAGTGTGCTTGGGCGAGAGTAGTACTAGGATGGGTGACCTCCTGGGAAGTCCATGTGTTGCACCCTCGTCGATTTTTCTTTTTCTTTTGTTTACTTTATTTTAGGATTCTCCACGTCGTTCGAAGATGTCTTTCTCGGGAAGCGTGCCGGTCTTCACGAATTCCGATTTTTTACGTTTTTTCAAGATTCTCCCCGTCGATCGGAGTCGCCATTACAGGGAAGCGTGCCGGTCTTCACGAATCCCAAATTTACCGGAGCATAACGGATTATTTTATGAGAAATCGTGGCAGGGCGAGACGTTTTGGAGACGAGAGACACGAACGAATAGGTTGTATACGCCACAACGAATGGGTGCGATCATACCAGCACTAATGCACCGGATCCCATCAGAACTCCGCAGTTATGCGTGCTTGGGCGAGAGTAGTACTAGGATGGTGACCGCCTGGGAAGTCCTCGTGTTGCACCCACGTCGATTTTTCTTTTACACCTCTTTCTCGGGAAGCGTGCCGGTCTTCACGAATTCCAATTTTTTATGTTTTTTCAAGATTCTCCCCGTCGATCGGAGTCGCCTTTACAGGGAAGCGTGCTGGTCTTCACGAATCCCGAATTTACCGGAGCATAACGGATTATTCTATTAGAAATCGTGGCGGGGCGAGACGTTTTGGAGACGAGAGACACGAACGAATAGGTTGTATACGCCACAACGAATGGGTGCGACCATACCAGCACTAATGCACCGGATCCCATCAGAACTCTGCAGTTAAGCGTGTTTGGGTGAGAGTAGTACTAGGATGGGTAACCTCCCTGGAAGTCCTGGTGTTGCACCCCCGTCGATTTTCCTTTTTCTTTTTTCTTTCTTTTTTACGTTATTTTAAGATTCTCCTCGTCGATCGAACACCTCTTTCTCGGGAAGCGTGCCGGTCTTCACGAATTCGGATTTTTTTTACGTTTTCTCAAGATTCTCCCCGTCGATCGGTGACGCCTTTGCTAGGGAAGCGTGCCGGTCCTCACGAATTCCCATTTTTTTTTTACGTTTTTTCAAGATTCTCCCCGTCGATCGGAGACGGCTTTCTAGGGAAGCGTCCCGGTCTTCACGAATTCCCATTTTTTTTTACGTTTTTCAAGATTCTCCCCGTCGATCGAAGATGCCTTTCTCGGGAAGTGTGCTTTGGCGAGAGTAGTACTAGGATGGGTGACCTCTTGGGAAGTCCTCGTGTACATGTCAAATTTGTGCACCCTCCTGGAATGGAGGCTGAACTGAAGAGGCTGGTAGACAAGCATGTGAGGACAACGAACTTAGAGATTTATGATTATCTCTCAAGGCCAATAGTTGACAAAGAACGACCATCAAGAGATGATGATGGTGATGATGAATTCCCATAACTAAAAGGACATGATGATGATGACATCATTGATGAGAGAGCTGAAGAAGGGATCCAGGAGCAATCAACAGCGGAACCATCTACTATAGAAGAGCCAACAGCAGAGACACCTGCAGTCGAGTCCCTAGTACCAGAGCCTACCCCATCAGAATCAACAATACATGAGGAAATAGAAGCAGAGGAATCACCAATAAAGAAGAGCTCCCAACCAGCATCATAAATCAGGGATGCAATTGAGGCTACCATTGAAGAAGTCCCTGCAGACCACAAATCAAGCAGAATTCATACAAGTCACAACACTTGACCTCACTTGTACTCAAATAGATGAAATCGTTATAGTGAAAGACGAATCCGTGGAAACAAACCAACTACCAATAGAACAGCAGACCGCAAGAGACAACGCTCTCAAAGGCATCACTCTTGAAGAAATCAATCAACACTTAATGAGTGATACTCCGTCTGGATAGCAAGGCCAACGCCTACTAAACATCGAGTTTTCACCATCTTCTTCATTTGGAATAGTACAAACTAGGACAGATCAACCATTTGTAGGTTTTCCTCAAGGCCTACTCTACAGTGGTACATCTAATATTGAGATGACACTCCAGACTACAGCCAAAAGTCTGAGGCAAGCTCTTGCAGACGTCAGAATGACACCAATCATTGTAAGGCCATCTTGTAAAGTCCAAGATATAACCTAGAGGAGGGTGAATAGGTTAATTCGAGTTTTAACAATTTTATACAGTGGATTTCTATAGGTGTTTAGCCAAAGTTCTTTGTTGTACTCTACATCTGGTGGCTCATCTGATCTCCATCATCTGCAGCCATTTGTTCTTCAACATCCAACCTAGATTATAACTACCTACTTGACTTCTAGCCTAAACATACTAACTACATTATGACTAATACGTCTCATTTTTTATTACATCAATTTCCATATAATTGGAGGGATTACACATTCCTATCACATCCTCTACTGTAAGAACAACAACATAGACTGAACCGTCTGCACATCAAGAATCATCTCCATCAGAAACTATGATTGAATACAGACTTAGGCAACTGGATCAGGAAGTCTACAACATGCATCAATGGACAAGGGATGTATTCAAGGAACTCCTCAACACCCTTCAACCAGTTGCAATGGATTTGGAAGATGAGAAAACAATCAAGACACAATACTTTATTGATTTCAAGGTAACTCTCTTCAACATGGTATAAGGGCTTATAGATCAAATCCAAAGGGCTAATGCACTAAATCTTCAGCAATATCGACTCAATGCATCTAACCTAAATAAACTAAGGGGACAATATTTTGATGATCTATGCAAACTTCAAACATCCTTGCAAGTCACTCAACAGCAGCTCTCAGTGCACATCCGCAATAATGACACCGGATTAGGATTGCTAGAAAACAAGCTTCAACTAGAGACAACCAAAGCCATAATTACTTAGCAGACCACCTCCTCTGAACTCAGAGCTCTGAAAACTACAATTGAAGCCCTTACATCGGCATTAATGCTAACAAAAAAAGGGAGAAAATCGCATCGCAAAAAAAAAAAAAAAAAAAAAGACCACAAAGGTGTGTAGAAAAAGCTACAGACAAGGAGAAAAATACATCAGACCTCAAAAGAAGATCAAAAGGAGAAAGGTCTATAAAATGACTAAAGCCTCAAGGGGAAAGGACATCAAGCCATATAACTCAAGGGGAGCAGCCCCAAGAAGAAAGAAGAAGACACCACAGAACATCGGAGGAACAACCTCATAAGAGCAGCAGAGGAACATCAGAGAAACAACATCACACGCGCAACAAAGGCAGTGAGCATCATAGGTAAAGGTAATTCTCTTTGCTGCACTATAGTCTTAGATTCGTTTTCTAAAACAATGTAATTTAGATAGTAAGCTTGTTGTTTTACTTAGGAGATTTGTTAGTATCAATTTTAGGGGAGATTGGTAGAAATATGCAATCCCTTCATTTTATAAAAATTGATGAACAAAACTTAGAAGTATAAGCCATGATGTTATTTGTGCGCTTAGGGTGGAAATTAGGTAGGTAGATGCAGTCTAGATCAGATGCTGGAGAGTAGACGATCACAGATGAAGAGCATTATGTGGGTCACCAGATGTAGACTGCTACGGAGGATTTTGGCTAAGCAACTAAGACATACATGGGCTAACCAACACAACCATATATGGATTACATCAGATCTAGGTACAGACTAGGTTACGACAGGGACTGGGTGCAGACGAGGTCTCAACAATACTCAGTGCAAACTAAGGTATAGTAGACTGGAGTGCAGCAGAGATGGTAGCTGAGGTCGGGTCAGATGTCTGAGGTTCAATCAAATTGAAGATTTGAGATTCAAAGTGTGACAGTATGAGGATCTGAAAAAAGTGAGTTGTTGAGGTTCACAGGTGACTAATTGTCACATTAGATCCCGTACACAAATCACGGGTTCATTACCTTAGCCTATAAAAGGGGATCGATGAAGCTCAGTGAGTAGAACTATTGAATGTGAGATCAAGTATAAGCTTGTGCAAAAATATAAGATTCAAAGTTACTCAAATGAGATAAACTAATAAAGAAACAGAAAGAGAGTTCACTAGTCTGCATAGAAGAACAAAAGCTATAGCAGAGTCCAGTGAAGGATCTCTGTAAAAGATCTAGGTCTTAATCTTTTGACGAGTTAGGTATCTTGTAAAAGGGGTTATCTTGTAAGGCATAAACAAGAAGATAGTGAACTCACCTTTTGGATTGACTAAACTGATCACCAAAGGAAGACTGGACTAAGCTCTAGATATCAGTTGATAACAATTGTCTAAAATAGTAAATATCATGTGTTCTTTACTTACTTTCATTATTGGGTGTTTTTAGAACTATTAATAATTAGTTACTACAGCAAAGCAGAGACAAACTTACACAGTTTAAGTCTCTGTTACAGACTACCTTAGTAGTTTGCAAAGAACATTAGTGTTTAAATTAATAAATCCGTTGCATAGTACTGATATAAGTTAAATCAATCAATTCATCCTCCTCCAGGTTGAACCTGTGGATCTAACACTATTCACTCCTTGTCTAGGCTTTACCTGTAAATCTTACAATTGGTATCGGAGTCTGACTTTCAAGACCTAATAGTTTTAGAATGAAAAGGTCCTTTCTTTTTATTTATTTCTGAGAAGAAGTTACTAACAGTTTATTTTGTAAACAAGATATGGATCCTCCAAAGCTACCGAAATGTCCCAACCGTGGAGAGCCACCAGCATGTTCATTTGACAAATTCAATCACTGGAAGCTAATGATGCTTGCATATCTGAACTCAATAGTGAAAGAATGCATGACATGATTAATGATGGACCATACATGCCAAAGATGCCAAATCTAGTTGATGTAAACAACGAAGTCAACAAACCCAAATCTCTCTTGACAAAAGAGGATTAGGATCTAGTGTTAGTGGACAGAAGGGCAAGCAATCAAATATTTAAAGCTTTTGATGACGATATATTTGAGATAGTGATTCATACAACAACTACAAAAAAAGCATGGGACATTGTACTGCTCAGGAATAAAGGAACAAATGAAATTAGTGAAAACAAGAAAGATGTCCTGGTGCAGCAATACGATTGGGTCTCAATGAGATCACATGAGAACTTGATCAGTTTCTACGAGAGGTTCAATATACTCATCAACAATCTCAAAATGTTAGGAAAGACTTTTGATAATAAGGAAGTCAACCTGAAGTTCATGAGATCGCTTGGTGAGATTTAGGGGACAAAGACCTCAGCAATAAGGGAGTCCAGGGATCTTGTCGAGATGTCTTTAGCACAACTGTAGGGTGTGTTGTATACTAACAATATGGAAGTCTAGCGAAAAGACAAATTGATGAAACTAGGAAGAAATCTCTAGCCTTCAAGGCTCAAGAGAAATTTCTGAGATCCATGGAAAAAGAGGAAACTAGTGACATCTTCTCTGCAAGTAAACAAGTATTATCAGAAGAACTTGCACTGATGGGTAAGAAGTTCAGAAAACTGTTCAAGAAGAATAAGATCAAGAAGAACTTCTCAACAAAAACCAAAGAAGTAGAGAAGGAAGTCTGTTATAATTGTGGAATGGCAGGACACTTTGCTAGTTAATGCAAACGATCTACACAGGAATCGTTTGCATAGAGGAATAAAATGAAATACAATAAATGAAACTTTGGAAGAAAAGAAAAGGACAAAGCCTATGCTGTTAAAACATGGAGTGAAACAGACTCGGATGATGAAGAAATAATCTCTAATGCTCAACTCTGTCTCATGAAAAAAAGTGAAGAAAAACTACAGGTATTCGACTCAGATGCTACTTTAGAGGAATTGAAGAAGACACTTCAAGGGAACATAAAGAGAATATCGAGCTGATTGTAAATCTCAAAGAGAGTTATAGTCTAGCATATAAAGAGATTAATTGTAACCTAGCTGTGGATCAAAATCAGTTGAAAAAATCAGATGAAAAGGTAAAGTTTCTCAATGTAGTAGTGGAAACATTCACAATGAGAAATGCTGAGCTTCAAACTCAGATAGATACATGAAATGGAAAGACCCTGAACTTACAAAAAATGCTAAACATAGGTCAATCCTCACATGATAAGACATGTCTAGGCTATATGGACTGGTTGAATAATCTTTCACACTAAAAAATGATTGATAATGTCACAACCAGCCAAAAAAGACATAGTAGACCTCTACAAATGTCTTGTAGAATGGTGAAGACTCTATTGTACAAGGAGAGTAAAAAAGACCTTTAGTGCTTAAACACAAACTAATATAGAATATCACAAGGTACAGAAGGTTTGGAATCACAAGATCGAAACCAGTAAAAGGCCATACAGACTTCAATATGCACCAAACTACTAAATGTGGAGCAATACCTCCAATACTGCATGGAGAAAACCACATTTGAGGCTTGTCTGCTCATGCACAATGCAGTAGAAGAGGTGAAGAAACACTAGCAAACCACACAGAGTTGTAAGACCAAGGGTCTACGGCTATACCTGTATCAAACCTAGCCATAAATCTTTCGAATGTTAGACTCAACCCAAGAAAATAATTCAAGTGTGGATCCCAAAGATTAACAAGTAAGGACCCTTATGAGTGGATATCATCTACAAGTTTTGCAATGCTCTACTAAAGGAACAATAGGGTGGAGCATGGTACCTAGATAGTGGATACTCTGGATATATGACTAGGAACAAAAACATTCTAAAAGATTACAGAAAGGAAGACAGGGTTTTTCATCTTTGGAGGAGGCAAGACAGGTAAAACTAAAGATTATGAAACTCTTGATACAAGTTCTTTAATCTTTAGAGATGTAGCATATGTTAAATGTTTAGAACATAACCTGTTTTTCATTAGCCAATTATGTGACAAAAATTATGATGTCTTCTTTACTCATGATTCATATCAAGTAAGAGATAAATTAACCAAAGAAGTGAAACTGGTAGGAACCAGAAAATAAAATATTTATGCATTATATTTTAACTCATAACAGTGAGCACAAATAACATGTTTTTACACAAATGGTACTCAAGATACAAATTGATTGTGGCATAAGAGATTAGCTCACTTCAACTTCAAAACTAAAACCAAATTATCCTCAGAGAATCTAATGAGATGACTTCCTCAAATCAAATTCAGAAAGGATAAGTTATGCAGACCATGTCAAGAGAAAAAGTAGGCTAAAGCAAGCTTCAAACTCCTAAACTCATCAGAATCGAGTAGAATACTAGAACTATTGCATATGGATCTTTCTGGTCATGTAGAAGTAGAGAGTTTGAATAGAAAAAAATATACCCTAGTTGTAGTAGATACTATTCAAGATAGGCATGGGACCATCAGAAACCCTAGACTCAATCTCATCTATCACTTTCAATTTTCCCTTATCCTTCTTCTCTTTCGGGGCTTTGATCTCCTTCGTCTCAGTTTTATCATGAAACTCAGTTAGGGACAAAATCTCCTCTCCCTCGTTCTACTTCGATTTCGCACGACTCATGTTACTAATGATCGACATCGAAATCATCACTAGTCACCTAAGGATCGCCCTTTCATCACCCTCTCATTTTCCAAACTTTTGTAATTTAGCTAGCCCTAACACAAAATATTCAAAAAACAAACAGTGGTAATTAATTAAAGTGAGTGTAACCAATTGATAAATAAGATTGAAAAATACCACTAATTAAAATTACACAAACTTAAATAGATGGCATATACATGGAGACGCGGTATGAGATTGTGATGATATTTTTGTTTTGATTTCGTTTTTAAAATTTTTTATTTTCTGAATTTTCCTTTTTTCAAAATAGGTGGTTTGTAAATGATTCAACATCTAATTACAGATTTGATTTGATTTGACAATCTTCAATTTTTTTTTACCTTAGGATACGAAGTTGCTCGAATTAGATATGATAGATAATGGTGTTGATGACGTATTGTGATACCAATAACTATTAAGAACACAAATAAAGAGAGATTTATACAACAATAAGATGTAAAATAAACAAACATAAAATAATGTATTGGGTTTAGAGAGTGTGTGTCATAACATAGATATATATTATTAGACACGTTTATGTCATGACATAAACTTTTTTTCTTTCAATGCATATTACTCCTTTTCATTCGTTCATAATAATTGATCCTTTGATATTGGAGTATTTTTATACATCATCAGAAGCTTCAATGAATAGCTTTAAGGATGAGAAGTTACTCATACAATAAATCTAAGAAAATAAATAGATATAAATTACAATATGAATTATTATCATATATTAAGAAATAGTTTAAATGAGAAGATACACATCGACACTTGGCGTTAACGAAACTTTTCATAACACAACCACATATATTCCTGCTTAAGCTAGACCGGATCGGCGGATCCTATTTCTCCCTCTCTTTCCTTTTCCTCCCACCCTGACAACATTTTGGGATTCAGATTCACAAAGCCGAGATCCTGATCTCCAATTCCTTCACTATTTTAGCTCTCTTCCCCTGATCATCTTAATCAGTTTCTGCAATTTATTCCAATTCCAATAACGATGTGAAGCTTGTAGCGAAAATCAACAGATCAGATAAGGGAAGGGAAGGGAAGGGAAGGGGAAGGGGGAGAGACAGAAATGCCAAGCGTTGCAGTGAAGTTATACAGCGTATTTTTCAAGTTGCTTGTGAAACATAGACTGCAGAGTCGGATACAGAGCTTGCTGGACGACGCCAACGGGAAGAACGATCCTTTTGGAGTGACGACTAGGTCAGAGGAGTCCGTTGCCGCCGCCAGTCCCGTCTTCACAGACGGTGTGGCAACGAAGGACATCCACATCGACGCCTCCACTTCTCTTTCCATACGGATCTTCCTCCCCGAGTCCGCGCTCTCCTCAGCCGACGCTGGATCCAGACCTAAATCTAAGACTCTTAGAAGGCTGGATGCGGTCGCGGAGTCACAGGATTCGACCACCCTCAGCCGTGATTTGGTTCGACGGAACAGCTATGGACCTTCAGGGACTCTGAATTCGGTGGTGGATCAGGCACGGCGAAATAGCTATGGCGTGCAGCACTTGAATTTTAATATGTCCGAGGTTGGAGTTTATAGAGGATATTTGCCGACGTTTGAGAATAGGAGAAATTTCAGGAAGCTCCCCGTCATGTTGCAGTTCCATGGAGGAGGATTCGTCAGTGGTAGCAAAGATTCGGTCGCAAATGATTTCTTTTGTAGAAGGATCGCGAAGCTATGTGATGTTATTGTGTTGGCCGTGGGATATAGGTTGGCCCCGGAGAATAGGTATCCGGCAGCATTTGAAGATGGGTGGAAGGTCTTGAATTGGCTCACCAAGGAAGCGAATTTAGCCGAGTGCAGTAAATCCCTAATAGGGAAGGGAGGAGCTGGGGGTTCTACCACTGGAGACGGTAAGAAGTCAGATGGGCATCGTAATACGGTGGCAGATACGTTCGGGGCGTCTATGGTAGAGCCATGGTTAGCTGCTCATGGTGACCCTTCAAGGTAAGTTGTCATCTACTCATTGCTCTCTCTGTTGATTGTAGGGATCGATGATATATGTTTTATGTTGATCTTCTCTTTGTGGCAGTACGAAACCTTAGTCTTGTGTCTTAGAACTTGCAGCTTCTTCGTTTCTTCACATCCTTGTATGATTTTATTGGAGTCCTTGAAGCTTGAACAAACTAAAGTGTGCTGCAGCGGATCTTAGTTTTTCATTATGATCTGTTGGACTAGTTCTGTTGAACCATGGTGAATATAGGAACTAGATGCATAACTAATTTTATATACTGCATAGTACACGCACCCCCTCTCCCTCAATTTGTGGCCTTCAGTGTTAGTAATAGCTAATAATACACTCCATGTGTCCCACTCATTTTGCAACATTTAGTCATTTCGGGATTTCTCAAATTGTTTATAACATTTTAATATTTGGAAAGTTTTGTGTGGTTAGGAATTAAAAAAGATGGGGAGAGAAAGATTGTGTGGTTGAGAAGTGAAGTCGAAAGAGAAATGGAATAAATCTAAATTTGCGTGTATAAAATAAATGTTGCAAAATATATGGAACGGAAGGAGTCAGTTAGCTGAGGATATGAGATCGACTTCTCTACAATCATTATATAATTGGTGTGCATATAGCATCTCTTATCTACAATCATTTTGCTTTTGCCCCTATACAGCCTAATTGGTTTAACATCATTGGCACTAATGTTTTTGTTAGAACTTGGAATAGCTGCATGTAAGCAACACTTTTAGACAGAACATCGTGAAATTTTTAGGTTGTGATTGTGGAAGCACTGTATTCATGTAATGACACTTCAGTGTACTACATCAACTGCCCTTGCTTCTTGTGAGCTCAAACTATATTTGCAAATGGTGATTTTCATTCTCCTATCAAAGAGGAAGAAGTTTGTAAAATCATCTGAATCAATCCGCTTTGGTCTAGGAATATTTTAACCAAGTTTTTCCATCTCGAAATTGGAATCGAAATCGGGGTTCCGAAAATCGATTCAATTTATTGGTTCAGTTATGAATCAAACTGAATCAAACCGATTCAGGACAAACTTAATCGGTTGCTTTTTTTTTTTTTAAAAAAAAGGGCATAAGTTTATATTTGAGTAATCAATACTCAACAAAGAAAAGAAGATACACATTACAATAAAAAGCCTAAATATGGAAGTATTTGTTAGTGAGTTTAAATATGATATCCAAAACTCAATAAAAAATAGAATGATAAGCATTATCATATCACGATCCCGATGTCTCGAACCCATATCCCCTATGAGCGTCATTATCATTATCACCATCATCTCTTGTGGGATTTTGATGTCATTACAATCACTATCATTGTCAGACGGGTTAAAGCTACAGGTAAGTGAAAGAAAGGAGGAAAAAAGCATGTTAGGTGGCATATGAAGTGAACCAATTGAACTGGTAAGTGAACCGGCCAATTTGGGGGGTTGGTTTGAATCGGTCGGTTCAATGGATCTTTTCCGATTCTGCTGAACCAGGGATTCAACCTATATATTGGAATAGGTTCCCCCTAAAAGGTTTGGTTCACCTCTGAACCGGTCGATTCAGTCTGGTTCATCAAACCATGATTTCAACCAATCTGCTCGACTATATTCGGCTCATGGCCCTCTTGGTTAACCCCTTTAATCAAGTGGATGAGATAATAGGGATTATGCAATCAAATAATTCAATTTTTCCGTACAAATGTTGATTCAGAAGAAACATGCCAAGGATTAGAGCTTAGAGTAGTTGCCATGAATATGTAATTCAAGGAAAATCTATTATGAGTATACTATATCCTTACTTATATATGATAAGGTACAATTATGTATGCATATACAATAACTTAATAAATGATGTCATATATTTTACTAGCTCGGCAATCTTTTAAATCAATTTAATTTTGAGGATCACTCTATTACAAATGTGTGATGATTGTTATGCCATACAACATATGGATGGACTAGGGAACAATTAATCAAAAAAGTGCCTAACACATAATATTACATTCTTCTTGTGTTGACTTCTGACGTTGAATATGGGATTTGTATTAAATGTGGGCTCAACTATTCAAAATTGGGCCTCATCAGTCCATGTTCCAATAAACAAATCTTGAAGTATTAAAAATATATTTATATAAATGAAATTGACAATTCATTTATGGTATCACTTAGAAGACTAATTTCCAATGAGTTACCACAAAAAAAAATTATTCTGACAAGGTATCAAATTAATGAAAACCTCAATTTAAACCACTAAATTCCCGTATAGCTTTCAAACAGATCTTCTCCCCTCCTCGTCTTCGATCTCTCTGCTTTATCGTCATCGGTTATTTCCTTCATTGCAATCTCCATTGTTGAAATTCCTTGATTCTTCATCCTCTTCAATCTTTGTCAATTGTCTTTCCTCTCTCTCTTCTTTTTTTTTTTTTTTTTTTTTGTGAATCAAGGATTCATTAATTGGAGTGGATCTAACAAATTTGATGGCAACATCTTCAAATCATGGTGTAGGATGCCATTCAATTTCATGTTCAAAAGAGATTATGCGAATGATAATGATGATCATGTCAATGATGAAGTTTTTGTTCAACACATTGAAGATGTGTTCGCGTAACTATGCATCTGTCTAGTTGTGAACAACAATGTTGTAAAAAAACATATTATTCGATGTGATTAATCGTCCGATGAATCATTTTTGGAAGTATGACGAGTAATTTTTGGGAAATCGCTCAAATGAAGCGGTCAAAGGTTGACAAGAAATTCCGCATGTTACTTCGCCAATTTAATTGAATGGAACTAGATAATCGATCAATTAATTTTTATTTCTTTTTAGTCGTCATTTAATCAATGATTAATCACTTAATTAATTATTTTTAATCTAAAATAAAAAATAGTCAATTAAGAAAAAAAAGATATGCAGCCTAAGTAGGAAAAAAAAGAGAAAACAATCCTAGAGTGATTCTGCTGAACATGACTTTTCCTCTCACTAAGAATGTCTCTTGTTGGTTTCTTTTTTATCTTCATCGAGCCTTCCTTCCAATGAAATTTAGCATTTCTCTTTCTTTTTTTTCATCAAGGTATAATTTTGTATAGTGAAAGGTATTTTTATATTAATATTCTTTAAAAGGTTAACCTAAAGTATTCACCCTTTAATATTTATTTTTGTAATATACGCTTATATAAATATTTTATTAATAATATTAAAAATTGAGTAAATCGCTTAATTATGCAATTAAACTATTAAAAGGTATTCGGTCCTGGAATGTTCGAGTAATGAAACCGTTCTCTATAACATTGGTGAACAAATTGAAGCACTTGTACATCTTCACCTAGAACTATAACATTGCTGTTGAATTTCGATGTTTCATCTCCTCCATTGTTGTTCTTGTCTCCCTTAATCACGCTTACGCCTCATCGTCGCCCACTAAATAATCCTCCGCTTATTAGTTGCTCAACAGCATGATTCCGAAGGTTTTCAATTAGACGCATTTAGATTTTTTGAAAGCATATTATTTTTACTATTTACAATATCATGTTTTCCTGTAGTTTTTTTCAGTTTGACTCACTATTTCTTTATGGGTTAAAGACATGTTATTTCCTTAAAACTTGCATAATTCCATATTATCCCCTATAAACTTCATAATTTTATATTATCCCCTTAAAACTTCTCATATGGATATTTTACCTCCTCCTATATAAATCTCATCATAAGCATCACCTGAAATGACCAAAGTGCCCTTTTATCCTTTTCTTATTAAAAAATAAATAAATGTAAACTACTGATATGAGCTTCAAAGAAAAAAAGAAAGAATTTAACATATCTATTTTTTTGAATTTAACAAATAATAGTTTCACTTCAAACTTTGAAACATTTTATACAATAGCATTATTTCCTAATCGAAGCCAACACTATATAATTAAAAAAACAAAAAACCAATTAAATCAATTATCAAAACCAAATCAGTTGAAGTTAAATAATTCAAAACAAGCAAAACAAGAAAGCTTATATATGAAATCTATAATTGTTTTTATGTTAGTTCATATAAATTCCTTAAATGTAATTTAAAAACTATAAGATTGGTGGGTAGTTTGGTCATTTCAGGTGATATTTTTAGATGGATTTTCAAGGAGAGAGGTAATTTGTCCAAATAATAAGTTTGAAGAGGATAATATGGAATTATGAAGTTTGAAGGGGGTAATATGGAATTATGAAAGTTTTAAGAGGTTAATATGTCTTTAACCCTTTCTTCTTCATAAATGTACTAGATATTTTGTAGACGTGCTACTTTTACAATAACATGGTTGCTTGTGGGTTTTTTTCAATTTGATGTAATACTATTTTTGGGAGTACTAGATATTTTTTAAGGCATTATAGTTTTACAATAATAAATTTTTCTGTGATTTTTTCAATTTGGCATACTACTTTTTCATAGGCGTGCTATGTTTTTTTTTTTTTTTTGAATGTGAAAGATTTTTTATTCATATACATGTGCTTTACAAAATCGATCAATAATACACTCGTTCATCATCTCAAGTTCCAAGAATTAATATATGATATCTAAAATCATTTATCGAATTCGAACCCAAGAAACCTTAATTTGTCGACTTTTTACGAAATCAAAATCGAGCACACGAAATTGAACTCTAACGAAGTTGAAGCAAAGCTCTAGCGATGAATTTCGTTGTTGAAATCATCATGTGTTGTTCGTTGATTGAGAAAGACGAATCATGTGTGGAACTTCGAGGAGAGTTGTCGAGGGAAAGAGAGTGTTGTTTTGATTTTGAAGGGGAAAGGTAATGAGATTGGCGGTGAATATTTTTCTAATTGAGGTGAGGGTCAAAGTGACAATTGTTTCCTAAATGGTACCTTTCAGAAATTAATATTTTTAGGTGATACCTTCTTGAAACAAAAACATTAAAGTGGTACTACCCACTATCCAGGAATTTTCCCTGAATGAAATATGATTATTTCGACATAAGGTATTTTTCTTTTAGGTAGCTTCTCTAGAGTTCTTATGTCCATTCTCCTCTATTTCTTGCTCTTTTTTTTTCTCACTTTCATTTATTATGTTGAACTATTTAATTGAAATGCAATCATAACTTTTCTATCTTTCTTTATTCACCGGCTCTTTTTCAGTGAAAAGAAACTAAAGAGAAAGCAAAGTAAAGCAAAATACCCACATATTCCACCAAATTTTGGGTGTAGGGAGGGTAAAATATACACAATCTTGGAAGGTGTCAAATCTCTGACCTCATTGTTAGAAAAATTGATTAATTACCCATCAAACCAAATCATAGTAAATAATCTGAATAATCTTGTTCTAGTTATCCAAATATTATTTTTGGGCTAATGTGGACTTACAATTATGCTGCGATTAAAGGGCTGAAATTGAGTCTTTTTTATAGGTTATTTTTCATTATGGTTTCTGAAAATAAGTCTTTCTGGATTGTGACGTGTTTATAAGTCTCAGCTAGTGATAGTACGTGTATCAGTATCAATTGAGAAATGATGGCATACATGAGGGTGTTCTGTTAGCAATGTGCTCGCTCTATCTTGTTGGTATTAAGAGTTTATGGTTTTCTTAGAAGTGTAATGTACTAGGCGATTCCCTTCTCTTTGTTGGCATTCGATGGGTCTACTTGCTTTTGGTTTGTTTGAGACATACTTTTTGGGTTTTGTATGCAACACTACACTGACTCTGTTAGAGGCTGCCTATGCTTGCATTCTTTTATTTTTAGCTGACAAAAGTTATATTTGGAGCCTAGATCTCTTGCAAGGTTATATTTTTAGCTGACAAAACTGTTCTATCATCTCCCTCTTTGCTATTAAATTTTATTAACAAATAGGGAAGCCAACCTTCCTCGTAAGTTTGTTAAAAACCCCTTACCCGCAAAATTCCAAGTCAAGGTCAAGCAAGTGAATCCATACATGGATACGCTCCAATGTTTCCTTCTCATATGTAAAAGGTGATGACCATTCCCTCAAAACTAAGGACATCCTATCTTTTCTCATGATGGTGATACCATGCTTCACTACATCCCATTGCTTATCCACAATTACAATTATGCCCTTAAACGATACATCTTCCCCGAGGGCATAACCATCCAACAACGAACCCAAGTACCCCCTTGTTTCCTAAACTTCATCAACTGAGATCATGTATCTTCCTCTCTTCTACAGATGTAGGCGACCTTAAACCTTTGTCGATGCCCACTATTTTCCGAACGCCCCTTTCGTGGGTGGAAGAGCCTCCACAAGTGATATCTTCACATCAGAATAGACACTCTATTTCGTCTCTGAGTTCACATTGTCCACCGCATCGACCTGATTATCCCAACGAGGGTTGCAATCTCCCCATTACCATCCTCGCGATCAGAAATCTGCGAGCAGTCATGATGTCTCACCTAGGTCATGATCAACACATCCCCTAGCACCCTCTTTACTCATCACTTGGCTGTTAGTTGTAAAAATTGTAAAAATTTTGGGATTTGATTATTACTCTCTCTGTCCCAATATATATACAACACTTCTACTATTTCCTTATTTGTTAATCAATTCATTTTAATATTATCAAACTACCCCACTATCTTCTTTCTCCTTTCTCATTCTCATTCTTCCTTCTCCGGTCATCTTGATAGAATTCTCTTCATCTTCAACTATTATCATATCTATTTTATAACTTTGTTATAGTTCGTTTCCTTCATTGTATGTTCACATAAGCACCTCAACATTGTCACCTCTGGCTCCCGGCTTTTGTATGTCTTCACCTTATTTAACACTCGGGCCCATACCACATCATTAATGAAACACCTAATTTTATTTTTTTTAAAAAAGAAACAACTGCCTTATTTTTAAGATTTATGGGGACTTAAAGGCCATAAAACATTTTTGATGCACTCTTATTTATTACTAGCTCTGATCCTAAAATTTATTTTTTTGGATTTGGGAAATAAGTAGGTCAGATTAGATCATTTGATATTATCACCTCGTGTCGAGAGGAACATGGCCTTTTTCCTATTTTCAATTTGTATTGTAAGTGGTTGTGCCAGCAAATATTATTAATAAAATAAATATTGATATGTAATATGTAATTTCTTCTTTAAGAGAAAACTAATGGAAAGGAAAAAACTCCTGTTTGAAGATTAAATCATGTTAATCTATATTAGGTTCACAAGTTATTGTCTTTCCTTGTTTATATTGATTATCTAAATATTATGTTTCTGCTTTACTTATTTCCCGTATTGTAATGTTTTCTTATTTTGTATTGGACTATTTTATAAATGGGTTAGGATAGTTTTACACTAGCGTGACCCAAAGAATAGTTACATCATTTATTAGCCATTTATTTATAGAGCATCTAGTGGTTGAGATTTATTTATTATTTGTTAAAAGAATATTTTGGATTTTTTTCATATTAGTTTATTTTGTTTACTTCCTATGTTTTTTTATTTCAATATCTTGTTTGAGGGTTTATGGTTTACGGGTTCATTTATTCGGATTGGCTCGGCATATTTATTCACTCGAACCTAATCGAGCCGAGTCGAGCTTGAGACGAGTCGAGCTTTTTACCAACAAATTACAATATTATTGAAATTTAAGAAAAAAAATTATTATAAAAATTACAACCTAGAAAATTTATGAAAAATAAATTTTATACAAAATATATAAATTATTTTGTGTATATATAAACTATGCTCATATATAAACTTGAGGCGTAAACAAATCTGTAATCGAGTCGACTCATGATTTTATAAATGAGCCAGGCTCATATCAAACCAAATCATGGGTGGTTCAAGCTTGACTCATTTAATTTCACGAACGTAAAATTAAACTCAAGTTTGGCTCACGAGCCAAGCTTTTATAGAACGAGCCGTCGGTTCTGCTCATTTGCAGCCCCTAGACGTAAGTCTTCTGTGGGTTACGTTAACATCAAAATATCTGCCCCTTCATAAATATAGATTATGTCTTCACAAGTATCCTCTCTTCATTTGACTCTCCATGGGATCAGAGTCGTTGATCCAGACCTAATTTGTTTCAATTCCGTTGTCACACATGTTTTCTATTATGCTTGTTTACTGCTTGTCTCTTTGCCAGCGTCGTTTGATCATCATTTGTTTGTCTTCCAGCTTCGTCCGTATATTTTCTGTCTGCTGATTTCATCCGATTACTCTTTGTCTACATGTGGGCTTTCTTGGTTTACTGTCTGCCTCTTGGCTTTGTCTGAGTATTATTTGCATGCTACTACTGCTGCTATTGCTACATCTACTATTGCTGACTACTATACTACTGCAGCTTATTACTGCTACTACTGTTACTGCTAGGCGCTACTGTTGTGGCTCTGAATCCTGCAAAATTGAAAATGCTTCCACTTAATCATTCATGATCTAACTGTTTTATAGAATAATAATTCAAAATGAGATGTCTAGATTTTTTAGCCGCCACCTCAAGCATTCGTAAATTCTAGGGCCTAATCGTACCCTAGCCGGACGTCCAGGCCTTTGCTTTTTTTTTTTTTAATGATCATTTTATCTATCTAGTCTTAGTTGTTATTTTATCTATCTAGTTTGGATTGAATTATTTTTAGGACAGTCAAATATATGAGTAGGTACTGGGCCGTTTAGTCTTGGTTGTTGCGTACTTGCACTGATGCACCTTCTCATACGCCGAATTCTTTTGCTGTGACTCCACAGATGTGTTATACTAGGTGTGAGCTGTGGGGCGAACATTGCTGATTATGTATCTCGGAAAGCCGTCGAGGCTGGAAAGCTAATAGAGCCTGTAAAAGTAGTGGCACAGGTGTTGATGTACCCATTTTTCATTGGAAGCATTCCAACACATTCTGAGATAAAACTTGCAAATTCATACTTTTATGACAAGGCTATGTGCATACTTGCATGGAAACTTTTCTTACCTGAGGAAGATTACAGCCTAGACCACCCGGCTGCTAATCCCCTTCTTCCCAACAGAAGCCCGCCGTTGAAACTTATGCCACCCACTCTGACAATCGTAGCAGAGCATGATTGGATGAGAGACAGGGCAATTGCTTACTCAGAGGAGCTTAGGAAGGTGAATGTTGATGCACCTGTTTTGGAGTACAAAGATGCTGTTCATGAATTTGCGACGCTTGACATGCTTCTGAAGACACCTCAGGCCCAGGCCTGTGCAGAAGACATTTCCATCTGGGTCAAGAAATATATTTCCATTCGTGGGCATGAGTTTTCCTACTGATCTTGCCTCAAGTATGTTGACCCTCTGGTAAGGTTCAGTATCTGCCTAGAACTTGGCTTGAGTTCATTTTGGTTATTTAAGATTCGTATAGATAGTCCCAATTTGCGGGAACCACTTGAAATCTTGGCAAGATGCACTGTGCTAAAGGATGATATATCGTCCATGGCTTCTTTTTCTTCTTCTTCTTCTTCTTCTTTTTTTTTTTTCGTTTGTTAGATGGGGTTTGATGTGGAAGTTGTATGGTTGCTGTTCAAGCTCTCTTTCATTGATCAAGATATTCAAGCCTTTCTGGTATAATATCCGAGGTGCACACTCCTCATCTCCCCATCCAGCAGAATGTAATGTTGTAGTAAACAAATGTCCAAGAAATGTAACAGTTTTTCTGAGATCAAACTTTTTCCTCATCATACTTTTTGCAAAGGTTACAATCATTTGATCCGATATGTAGGTGTTAGTGTGAAGTGTTATCATAAAATTGAGACGAGTCCAAAAACAAATGTTAATAAGTATATTAGGACAAATGGAGTATTATACAACGTATTAGCGTGAGCACATACTACTTTTGTAAAGAGGTGACTTCGTTCAAGTAGAAAAATGCAAAAATTATACAAAACCTTCCTGTACCCTAGGGCAATGGTATTTGCTCCTTGGAACATGCAATACGTGCAGATAGTTCCTCGGGAGTTTGTATACTAGAGATATTATATTGTGGCCGTTTTTTTTTTTTTTTCTATGTTAAGCGAATAGAATATGACAAGTCTAACCCTCAAAGAAAGAAAGTTTGAGACAAACTATTTGATGGTAGGCCAACTATTTGATTCATGCACGCATATAGCCAACGAAAGCCCAAACACGCTTAGATTCGTATTTGACACATTTGACGAAGATTTAGACGTGAACTTCTCACGTTTCATTTGTTATTGTTTTTTTAATTTATTGTCATCTTATTTTGTATGCTTTTACCATTTTCTAATATTGTATCAGACATTTAAGCTTGTATTAACAAGAATATGATTGTGTTGATTTCCCTCTCCAATTCTTCTCTTCTTCTCTAATCTCTTCTAAATCTTCTAAAAAAAAAAACATCACTGTATTAAGTAAACAGATGATAATGACTTGTAAACATAAGCTGGACAACGAACTTGGTTTGCCCATTATAAGTAGTTAACAACCAGTAAACTTCCTTTGTGAGAAGAACTTGTCAACGTAACACCATGGCATCAGAAGGATGCAAATCTTATCTCAACTTGAGAGCTGAAGATGCTTAATGCTTTGGATCTGCTTCCCAGGGTTCAATCCCTTGGGGCAGGCTCGTGCACAGTTTAATATTGTGTGGCAACGATACAGCTTGTATTCATCGTTGATGGCCTGCAACCTCTCCTTGGTATACTCATCACGACTGTCAGCTATCCACCTACATCAGCCAAACAACAAAGAATAAGCACTTCAACAAAAAGTTACTGAAAGATCCACCTTACATTCACCTATCAGGAGAAAATTGTCAGATTTCACAAGCAAAAATATTAGTTTGCAGCTTTATTCACGTAATGCAATATAATCAAACTCATGTAAAGAAAAGGACACGAGGTCATGAGAAGAAAAGTGAAAATTATAGATCACAGAATGAAGGCAAGGCTACAAATAACAAGCAACCTCATGACTAAGAGAAAAACAGGAACTGAAATGCACCAACTTTGAAGGCAAGTGATACATTGAATGGCTTACATATTCGCCACAAAATAACCTATATTGACGTTCTGTATATAAGGAGCAATGCTCTCCTTCTCTGATGTACTGAGAAATTTTCTCGGAGAGAGTTATTGAATATAACAATGTGTATGTGTGTATTTGCAGCGTGTATATATCATCAGGGTGATTCTCTAAAAATATTTCTATTTTTTTTAATGTAATAATAATCTTCGTTATTTTTCAACTCTAATAATAAATTTCATTAACAACCCAAAAAGTATAATTTAAAAAAAGTGAGGGAGTAATTTATCAAGAAAAGTGTTGAGGCTTTGTTTGCGAGATGAAAAGATGAGGGCAAGGGAGCGATAGGAAGGGGTTGTGGAGGGTTTGGCTCATTTGCACTTGTTTATGAGTTTTTTTGAGGAGTTTAAAGTAAGGATTTGAGAGTAAAATTTGGACAAGTTTATTTTTAAAATTTAACTCTTTAATATAAGGGTTTTAGGAGGGAAGGGGAGAGATAGTGTATGCCTAGAAAAAATTTAGTCTTGTAAAAAATCTTTCATTTCAAATTCACTTTTTAGAAGCGAGGCTGTATTTGTGAGATCTTGTACAGAGATTGAGATCGTTCACATAAACAACAATAATGACAAAACCATCTTGTGATTTCTTCATAAAGACATATGGGCAGACATTATAATTCTTATATCCTAATTTGATCAGATACTCACTGAGCCTATTGTATCATATACGGCCAGATTGCTTTAACCTATGTAACGATCGTTTTAGTTTAACTAAGTATGACTGATTGAATTTTGTGTCTCTGGCACATTTAATCTTGTCGTCCTTCTCCTCTTCTTTTTTCCATTCAATTCCACAAAACCCATTTGAATTCTTCCTCAATGTCTCTTTTTAAAGGAAATCCCAAAGGATTTCTCTTTGGTCAATTGAATATCCCGTAAATCCAAAAAAAAATTTAAATCAGTTTTCGCTGACGGACTCCAATTACTATAATATTAACAGATGCAAAGCCAATTGCTTCCATCTCAAACACGACAAAATAATGTAGGCAACTATAAGAAAAAACAAGTAAAAAAGCCGGATCATGAGGTGTGTAAGAGATAGAAAACCTGGCTGCAACATGACAGCAAGAATTCCACCATGACAACAGGAGGCTAGCCACTGGGAGACTTCCCACTGTATTTTTCAGTATGGTAACTCACTCATAGAACAATAAGTCGATGGATACAAAAAGTCAGGACAAACACAGAAAATTTATTCAAAACCGCGTTTAAGTTAATACAGCTGAAAAAGGAGGCTATATATAACACTCCGTCCCATAATACAAGCAACATTTTTTTCTTTTTAGGCCATCCAAATATATATTTGTAACCTCTTGTTATTCAGACAACTTTTCACCGGAAAATACCATATCAACCTTCCACAGCTACAATACGCTGCTCTAAACTCTTCTTTCAACGGCTACACTAAGCCCCTCTCATTTCTTAGGGGCACGAAAGTACATCGCTAAAAAATTCAGCACACATAAATTTGCAATCCAAGCCAACAGGGTTACAAATATATTGAGACTGAATTGAGTAATATTTTAAATATCTACCATAAGGTTGAACTTTTGGTACAATTGATACATTAATATGGCGTCAAAGTGGTGCGTACATGTGAGCATGAGTTTGAACCTAGCAGTAACATACCAATTTGTTGTGTCATTTGATTGTGTGGTGGCATAGTATGTTCCCACACTTCAAACGCATGTAGAGCATTAGCATGAGGAAAATACTACAGGTAGAGTTGGTTCACTATCAAAACCAAAACAGCTACGTTAAACATAATTTCTTAAAGAACATGAAAGATTTAACCTGATAAATCCAAAAAAATGGTTCTCTTAATAACCAACTTAGAAGGGCTGTATGCCATTTCACAAGTAATTAGAACAACCCTATATCAGCACAGATCAAACAACATTGAAAACAAAAGATACTATATATTCCATCTGCCTAAGAACCTTTTAATGAAAACAATAACTAAATAACTCAACGGCCTCTTTCTCAGAACACATCAGCAGGAAGATGTTACTGATGAAAATGTTTATTAGAAACATCTAGATCAATCTCCCCAGGTACAATTCGAATCTACGACGCTCCAGTTAACAGCCGGGTGCTCTATCGCTGAGCTACTGGGGAAGAATGGGGGATTCATTCTGAATCATAGAAGTCAAAATGAAAGGGCTTGCTTTTACGGTTAAGAGTAGATAACCCCTTCCCTGTCTTTCTTTCCATTCTATCTCATCGTACCATTCTCTCTTTCTCTACCATCCCGATACAAAATTTCATCAAATTCCTTTTTCTTTCTCCACCAGACCCTCCAACGACCATTCCTTTTTTGGAAGGGTTTGGGCGAGGAGGGATTCGAACCCCCGACACCATGGTTCGTAGCCATGTGCTCTCATCCTCTGAGCTACAGGCCCTACCCAGTCTCTATTGGATCTGTTCCCGGGAGTATCCTCAAAACAAGGAGCCTTTCCTCTCCCCATCCATTTCGGGTTAAGAAGATGTGAAAGTGTCTTTCTCTCTGTGGAATGGGTCTAGAAAGAATGGTTGGGACAACAAGCATCCGTCTCGTTCGTATTTTGGTTACCCGTATAACTATCAAAGACTAGAATCTTTGGGCTTTAGCCTAGTTGTTTTGTTTTATTGAATTATCGTGGTTCTAATATGAATATGAGGTTTCAATCGATTCAGAGGGTCTTAACAAGAGAAATTCCTAGGAAGGATAAAACAAGACAGAGTAAAGGTCACATTAGAACAAAGAAGAACAATAAATCAAAGAAAAAAAAATAGAAAAATGAATAATATGAATAATAGTAATAGAAGTCGTCTTATAGCTAGCTAGAACGAATAATTGTATCTATGGTCTCTCTATTTAATTAAACTATCAAATCTCGATTCGAGAATTCTCTATTAAAAACTCTAGATTCTATTGAGTTAAAAAAGAGTATCAGACTCTATTAGAAAAAAAGAAAAAAAGAGATGAAATAGATAGTCTAATAAGAAATGAAAATTTTACCTCACAGTGAATTCTTTCTAATTTGAAAAAAAGGATTTCAAATTGATTTCTAATCTCTTTTTTATAGTTTCTTTTGAATTCCAATCTCTATTAAATAGAGATTTCAATTTCAGAATAAAATTGTGATAACTGTTGTTTTTTTTAGTGATTTAGAATAGAAAATCAAGTAGGAAAACGTAATAAAACAGTTAGGAAGTTCTATATTTACGATTTAGACTGATCTTGCAATCTTGTTTTTGAATTTGGATATGAAACGAGATTCTTGTTTTTGTCCTTTTTTTTTAAAGGGATACGACCTCAAAAAATCTATTTTATAGTGTTGAAAAGAAAATAAGCTCAATGAAACTTATGAGATTCAAGATCTTTTCCAAGTACAAGATAGGACTTGTCCATAACATAGAGTAAGGAGGTCATTGCTAAATGCATATGACTTACTATTGATCCTATTCAATTGGAATTGAGTTAAATTGACTTATTAAGTTTATTTTGACTTCAAAAATTCATTAGGATTATGTAAACAAAAAGGCGAGTCTCATTCATTTTAGGAATAGGCTAAAGAATTCCTATGTTATTCACATACGAAAATGTATTGACAAAAAAATGAATACTACCATAAGTTTCATATGGAATGCAAATCTCAGACAAATTGTCTCGTCACTGACTCAATTCTTTCATTACCGAGAAAATAGCACAAAACTAACTGTACTACAAGGCTCATTGGCCAACACCCTTAACAAAAATCAAGAGATGAAAATTCTTGAGAAATCAAAAAAGAAAAAAGAAAAGTAAAAGGAAACTGTCCCTTTTCATATGTTACTGAGAAGAAAGAGGAAAATAAAGTGTTGACTTGCTATTGTCTCTCCACCTTTTCCACTACTTCCCTCATTTGCATCTATTGATATCTCAACTGAATTCTGGCTACTTCTCTGAATACATATGTCCAAGTCTCTCTGTGAATATAAATTCCAATCTGGATTTGGTTATTTCTAATTCCATGTCCATAGTTTTCTTTTTCCTTGATACAAATCAAGAATGACCAACTGTGGTTGATAATGGTTTCCCTAAAATTGAAGAAAAGTTGGTGGATCCATCAGTTCAAAGAAGAGGTGAGGTTTTCCAATGAACTTGTTGCAATGGATGGATTTCTAGGGCAGCTGTCAAAGACGTATCGTGATTTGAGGCTGCAGCAGTGGATGAGAAGAGGATTAGTTCAAAATATCGATTGGCTCCAGGTGGTGCTTCAAGTAGTTGTATTGTCTTGTAAATGGAAGAGGAAGATGGGGTGTGTAGTGATAAGAAATTATTACAGTAAAGGTGGACTTCATACTATTTCCCCTATATTCCCTCTTTTCACATATGAAGGAAATGGTAAAATAAATATTCCACTCACATAATTCTAACAGAAAACTCTCCAAACATGGGTACTGCAGCTTTACTTGTGCAGTTAATCTCGTGGCCATTGTAAGGAAATCCAAATGTGTTGTCAACCAAAGTTGTGACAGCAAGACCTTAATCCACTAAATAATAGAAAAAAACACTGCATTCTTACGGTCACCTCAAACTGTTCAACTTAACTAGTTTTAAACTACTTTTCGATTAAAGAAGTAGATAAAACACCAGCCAAACAAGTATCACTTTGTCATGACACATAGAAACGACAAGTGAACATTGAAAGAAAAAAGCAGCCAACAAAATTTCCTTCAAAACTAAATTTCACTTTCAGAACCATATCATAGCAAATCTGATTAGAAAAGAATGATGAGAAAAATAATTATTTCCATTCCAAAAGGAAAGCAACATAGATATTTAAGGGAAATGACATTTAACTACCCCTGAAGTATTGAGCTGTGGTATATAACCCCCATCAAATTTGAAATAAGCATTTAGCTCCTCTATTGTCAAAAGAAATCACCTTTTGGTGGCACAAAATCACCTTAAACATCGTTCATAAGGAGATCATCACCATATTCTTGGCCGGTTGCAACAAAAATCATAATATTTTGGCACGAGAAAGCATTTTAAAAGCTTATTTTATAGTTTAGAGGGGTTATCTATCGTTGCTAAATATTTCAGGGGTGTTTTATGCACTTCTCCCAATATTTAACACACTTTTATACCTAGTTCCATCTACTCCAATGAACCTTGTCCATCCAAAGGTTACAATATACCACGTATACTAAGTACATTTCAAGTAAAAAAACTAGATACAAGCTGCCAACAACCAGGAAAACAATAGATAATTCCAGAAAATGCTTCCAAGCAGTCATAATATATTTCAAACGTAGTTATTAATTCTAGAAGACCATTGATTGTAATGAGAGCCTGGGAATCTTACAACACCTAGGCAACTACAATAAAAACCACCTAAGAGCTCCGGCCATGGACTGGGCCCAACATTTCGGTGACTAAGCACCATGAATGGGAAAAGATGAACATCACACATAATCCACAAATTGTGTGTGCCTATGAGCGTGTCTCTAAATATAAGTTCAAACTTGCACTATGAAACAACAACGGTAACAATCATACACTGTAAACATATTAATTCATTAAAACTTCAATTGAAGGAGCAATAAGATAAGGAGTCTCATATTAATTCATTAAAACTTCAATTGAAGGGAGCAATAATATAATTCCATCTACAGGAAGAATTATCATTATATACTTCAAAATCTCATATTCTTGTCTCATACTAACTTTTTCCTTTAGGAGAAGAAATTGAATTTCATCCTTGCCTCGACAACACTCTAGGTGTTCAAGACAACATCAGGGCAGGAGTTGGTGCTCAAATACTGAGGCGAGAGACAAGCAATCGCAATGCCTTGTCTTGAGCACTTGAATGCATGGCCATTGTCTAGGTGCCACCTCGACAACTATGTTTTAAAGGCCTTCCTTGCGAAAGCCAAACCAAAGTTTAATGGCTTAGACAAAATCCTAATAAACTGCTTGAAAAGAAAAAGAAAACTACTATCTACAAATGAAGATCCATAATTGAGTCCTAGATAAAAAAATAGCCTTTACAAAAGTATTCTCAAGGAAACAACATCAGATGCTATCAATCAAATATTCCAAAACCCCAGTGCACATCTTGTTCCCTTCACCATGATGAATCAACCTAATATATCCCAAAATATTTTACCTCAACAAAGTGATTCTCTTCATCATGACGAACCAACGTAATACCGTTCAACAGTTGACTCTTTTATTCCTACCAATCTCTCTTATTCACAAAAGCATTGAGGCCTACATTTTGATTTATGAGTAACTAACAAGCCAAATCAACCATGAATCAGGGACACAAGTATGCATCAAATCTACCAGATTTCACTTCATGTCGTCATATTAACATCATACACATCCAAGGAAACCAAATCAGCCACTAAGAGGACAAACAATTCATGTCCATTTCGTAGAACAAGAAGCATCCAATTATTGTACCACTATGGATAATTTCCTTCATCATTTCCCCTCAATCTTCCAGCAAGGGAAAAAAAAAAAAAGAATCGCAGAGCGTACTACCTGTGAGCATGAAGAAGGGCAGCGGGGCCAAGATAAGATTCAGGGTTCCACCAATAGCTGGGGCAGGAAGTGCTGCAACAGGCACAAAGAATACACTCATACATCCCGTCAAGCTTCTTCCTATCCTCCTTACTCTGCAAAATCTCCTTCCCCTTCGTCTCGGGCGGATTCTTCCTCTTCAACCAAGGCTCAATACTTTTATACTGGTTATAAAAGTTAGTCATATCCACCACAAGATCCTTAATCACGAACATATGAGGCAGAGGGGTGATCGTCGTCGCCTCGGCACTCGCATCGGGGATCTTGGTGAGACACGCGAGCCCGTTACATCCATCGATGTTCATGGCGCAGGAACCGCAGATCCCCTCGCGACAAGATCTGCGGAAGGTGAGGGAAGGGTCGATCTCGTTCTTGATCTTGATGAGAGCGTCGAGGACCATGGGCCCACATTCCTTGAGATTGATCTCGTAGGTTTTCAGCTCCGGCTTCGAGGGGCTGTCCGGGTTCCACCTGTAGATGGAAAAGGTCTTTGTGGTTGATGTTTTCGTCGCTTTGGGTTCAGCAGCACCCTGCGCCTCGCTGGCGTGGTGTCGTGACAAGATCACCGACGACGCCGGATATGATGACGGGATCTTCGAGATGCTTCGTCGTACGAGGTTTGCTGCCATTGATGCGGAATTAGGGTTAACCACAGAAATCAGGTTTTTTGTTGTTCTTGTATTTTGTGATGGAAATGAATCGAGGCGACGAAAATAACAAAGCGTCAGATTTCGTCGTTCCGTGAGAAAGAGAGGCTGGGAGATGAAATGACGAGAAGCGTAACCGTGGTTTGTTTTCTATGGCTGGCAAATGAGAGGGAGGTAGAAGCGCTAAGGCGGTGGCAAGTTTGGTATTTGATGTGATATGTATTTTATTGGTGGGTAGGGGTTTAGATACATGGATGTGATTGGAGCCATTGATTTGGATTCATTTAATGTAGCAGTGATGACGTGGATATGCCCTTGGCCCTGTCCTTAGTTGATTGTCATGTTTCCCTACCGTTGGCGTTGAAGTTCTGAAATCGTCATGCAAGACCATTCGGAGTGGTGCAACGCTTTGAGACACGTGATGATCATTACAAGCAGTTACGCTTTTCAAAGCGCAATAAACGTCCTAATCCGCGTTACATCTCATTTGAATGATTATACATGTTCATGAATTAGTTCTTGTTCATGAAAAGATTAATAGAATAAGATTTCATATACTATCATTTATGATTAGGTTGAATGCTTTGTTCAAAACACACGGTCACGTGTTTTGATTTTCTGAATCTTTATTAAAAAAAATCCAATTCATATAAAAAAGGTTTGATAATTATAAGGAATTGTTAGCAAGCTGAAAAATCTCTCAACAATATTGTGTCATCATTCTCAAGTATTTGATTGAAAGAATGACTCTTTCAAAACTACACAATTGTCCTAACAGTGGACAACTATCAGATTGTTTATTTGACAAATTTAATCACTGGAAATCAATGATGTTTACTCTCTTAGATTTCATTGTTGAGAGAATGCAAGATATTGTTCACTAAAAAAACGAATAGCAATTTAGCTATGGAAATTTTCATCACAAAAACCAACAAATCAATCACTAAATATGATTCGCGACAATTCTGTCGCTAATGCAAAATTTAACGACGGATCCGTCACCAACACAAAGAATTTGTGATGGATTGACTTTTCCATTACAAATATTTGTGTTTTTAGTATTAGAAATATTAGCGACAGATTCCTATCGCTAAAAATATTTTTTGTTTTTGTATAACATCAGCGACGGAAATCTGTCGCTAATGTATTATTTTGTACAATAAACATTTAGCGACGAAATTCCGTCACTATATTATAGTGCTTGTTTTGTGTGAAATGTCGTCGAAATTCCATCAATATATGTTACAGTTTATATTAGCGACAGAATTCAGTCACTAAATTAAAATGTTTGTTTTGTTAGAAATAGCGATGGAATTCCGTCGTTAACTAAGTTTAATTTTATAAATAAAAAAAAAAGAAATTGAAATTTCAACAAACCAAAACAAATACAAATACCTGTCACATCCATCAAACCAAAACGAAACCAACATAAACCATATTGTTAATGTATTAATCATACGAAAAATACTAGTAATATAATTTAAAAAATAAGGAACAAAAGCTAAATTACCTGAAGTTGTCGTTGGCTCGTCAACTAAAGATATATTCGCTATAGACTTCCCTGACTGAATGGTCTATACCACGAGATGCATTATGGGGCCACGAGATGCAGACCACTACAGAAAATTTCAATAAGGTAGCTAAGACATACATGGATGAAAAAAAAGACCTATAAATGCTTGTTGACACAAAGGTTGTGACAAAAAAGACCTATAGGATCAATCTTGTTGACAAGGACCAACACAGGAAATGCATAAAGGATTGTAGCAGAGCTGAGTGTAGATGAGGTTGTGACGGTAACTGGGTGTAGATGAGGTCTCAACGATACTGAGTGCATACTAAGTTATATCAGACTGAGTAGAGCACTGTGGTTTGCTTCTTGCTGAACCATGATATCAATCTTGCATCAAGAAATTGACATGTTCCACTTGGGCTTTTCTTGTCAACCCTACAACCTGCAAAGTCTACATCTGAATGTCTTATTAGTGTAAAATCTGATTCCATAGGATATCATACACCTAGATTTGAAATTCCTTTGAGATATCTAAGAATTCTCTTTACTGCAGTGTGTTGGGATTTTTTGGGATCAAATTGATATCTAGCACATACAAAGACTGAGTATAGAATGTCTAGTCTGCTTGTAGTTAGGTATAGAAGTGATCCTATTATGTCCCTATACATCGTTTGGTTTATTCCTTTCCCACTCTCATCCTTGTCAATTATCACAACTGAGCTCATAGGAGTTTTCATATGACTTGTATTTTCTAGTCCATATTTCTTAACTGTATTCTTCAGGCATTTAACCTGATTTATAAATATCCTATTGTTTAATTGTTGTACCTGAAATCCTAAAAAATATTTCAGCTCTCCCAATAAACTCATTTCAAATTTTATTTTCATTAAAGCAGCAAATCTTTCACACAATTAATTGTTAGTGCAGCCAAATATAATGTCAACTACATATATTTATACTAAGAGTGTATGCTCCTTTTGTTTCTTAAGAAAAAGTGGTATTTACCTTTCCTCTCTGAAAATTATTTTCACATAGAAAATTTGAGAGAGTTTCATACCATACCTTTAGAGTTTGTTTAAGCCATATAAGGCTTTGTATAACTTGTAGACATGATTGGAAGTTCAAAGTCTTCAAATCCAGGAGGCTGTTCAACATAAACCTCTTCTTGTAGCGTTTCGTTGAGGAAGGTACTTTTTACATCCATCTGATAGACTTTGTATCCTTGGTATGCAGCATAGATAAGCCCTCTCCTCGTGCATCTACATGACAGTGGCCTTTATCCTCTTGTGCTGGTAGATCTAAACTTCCAGACGTCAATCCTACTTCTGAATTATATCCAGATACTCACTGGTATAATTGTTTTCATTCACATCGTTTTTAA
>LIEC01012295.1:0-43904 GCA_001925005.1 Drosera capensis
TTGGTCTTGGTTGTACTTTGACTATCTGAACATCATCTTCAAAGGCTTCCTTGAGATTCCTGATTATGGTTGGTGTCAATTGAACAAGTGTCCTTTGAGTTGCAGAGATCTCACTATCCAAAGGTACTTGTTCTTTGAATAGTAGATCTACTACAATGTGCGTTAGTTCAAATAAGGAAGGTGGCGTGAACTGAATATTCAGAAGATTATGCGTATTAGGAGGAGTGACCCCTGCTGCAACTTGAGCATCTGTCGTCTGCATTGATGTTGGCTCGTCTGCTCCTTTTGATGGTGTTGCCTCATGAGCAGAGTTAGTTACCTCTGCTACAGATGGATATGCTTCAAGTGCTTCCTAAAATGTTGCTTGTTGTTCTTCGACAGCAGGTTGTTCTACTTCATTTGGTTCTATGCTTGGATCTCTGCTTCTTGTTCTTCAATGGCAAGGGTGATGATTACTTGTTTTTTGAATAGTAGATCTACTGCAATGTGCGTTAGTCCAAATGTGGAAGGTGGCGTGAACAGAATATTCAGAAGATTATGCGTATCAGGAGGAGTGACCCCTGCTGCAACTTGAGCTTCTGTCTTCTGCATTGATGTTGGCTCGTCTCCTCCTTTTGATGGTGTTGCCTCATCAGTACAGTTAGTTACCTCTGCTACAGATGGATATGCTTCAAGTGCTTCCTGAAATGTTGCTTGTTATTCTTTGACAGTCGGTTGTTCTACTTCATTTGGTTCTGCTGCTTGGACCTCTGCTTCTTCGTCTTCAATGGCAAGGGTGATGATTACCTGGGTTTTTGCTATAGATTCTTCGGTTGCATATCCCTCAGCTGCAGCTTCATCAGTGGATGGTTCCATACCTATGTTAGTTGTATGGCCTTCAGTAGATGTCTTGATTCCTTTATCCTTTGCACTTTCCTCTGCTGTAGATTCCTCAGCTGCTTGTCCTACTACAGGTTCTGTTGCAGAGGACTCTGCTGGATCCACCTTGGCTGTGAAGGTTGATTTCTAATAATTCTAAATATCAAACAATAAAAGCAAATAAAAGACACAATATTTATACTGGTTCAGACACTTGTTATCAATTGATAAACAAGAGCTTAGTCGAGTCAGTGTAGTCAAGCCAAGAGGTGAGTATCACTCTCTTCTTGTATGTAGGTTACATCAACCTTTTGGTAATTGATTTTAAGTTGCAATCACTCAAGTTAAATACGGTATCATCCAAGAATCGTCTACACAGAAATACAAGAAGAACTACAGCAAAGGCAATCCGAGAAGAAAAGAAAGAAGCAAACCCGATACTGCAAACATATGGCGTGATACAAAATTTAATGATGAATAGACAATCTCAAACGTTCAACTCTGTCTCATGGCTAGAGATGATGAAAATTAATAGGTATTTGAATTTTCTGAATCATATACTACCTTAGAGGAATTGAAAGAAGAACTTCAAGAAACCTCAAAATTTTTTATTTCTCTTTCAAGCAAAAATAAAGAAAATCTTGAGCTTATTACAAATCTAAAAAAGAAATGCAATCAAGCTCATGAAGAAACCAATAGTAGCTTAGTTAAAGCTCAAAATGAGCTAAAAGAAGCAAATGAAAAAGTAAAGATTCTTAATGCAGTAGTGGAAACACTCACATTAAGAAATATCGAATTTCAAATGCAAGTAAACATTTGGAATCGAAAGACCTTGTGTTTGTAGAAAATGCTCAATACAGGTCAATCTTCCAATGATAAAGCTGAGTTAGGGTATAATGGCTGAATGAATAATAAAACAAATAAAAACATCATTACTAAAAAAAAGAAAGCAGAATAAACCACTGTAAAAACCCTGTAGAAGAGGAATGCCTCTATTGCACATGGTGAGCATAAGAGCAAAAGCTCCACTACACAGTGAGTACAAAATAGCCTGTAGAAGAGATCTTTACTACAACCGAAGAATAAGATCTCTACTGCTCAAACCCATATGGTTAAAAGCAGACCCATAAGCACAAGCTAATGTAAAATACCACAAGGTACAGAAAGCCATAAATCCTAAGAAAAGATTCAATGAAAGGATTTATGAACTTCAGTATGTACCCAACTACTCAGTGTGGAATAACACCTTAAAAAAACATGGAGAAAGTCACACTTGAGGTAGACCTTCTTATGTCAGATTTAGCATACAAGATGGAAAAACTGGAGTAGACCACTCAGAACTATAAGACCAAAGGTCCATTATTATACCTGTGGCAAACATGACCACAAATCCTTTGAATGTTGGAATTCCCATAAGAAAATAGATCAAGTATGGATTCCAAAAACTAATAAATGAAGACCTATATGAGCTCTATTTGTTTTAATACAAAAAAAAAATAGAAAGGAGTATAGTATCTTGAGAGTGGATGTGTAAGGTCCAAGATATAACCTAGAGGGTGATGAATAGGTTAATTCGAGTTTTAATAATTTTATGCAGCAGATTATAACTTTGTAGCCCATTGTTTCATGCAGACTACTTGGGTAGTCTACAGCTAACAGTTTTAAGGTCTACTGTAGAGGTTTCCTTTTATAGGCTGAGGAAATGAACCTATTGCAGCATGACACTATTTCTGATGCTGGTATTCTATTAACTCCAAAATTTGTATCATTGTTGCTTTAACTCAAATATTTGTTTGTCTAACTCCAAACCTCTGACCCCACCATCAGCAACCACCTGTGTTGTACCCAGTCTGCTATACCTTAGTCTGCATACTGTACTGTGAGATCTAGTCTACACATAGATCTGTTACACATTGATATATTTTGTGTTGGTTCTCGTCTGCAAACTCAATTCCTAACTCCTGAAGACTTTGATGTTCTTTTGTTGTTCATCAATATCTTAGTTGTTTATCCAAAGTCCTTTGTAGTAGTCGGCATCTAGTAGCTCATCTGATCTTCATCATCTGCACCGGTCTGCTCTCCAACATCGAACCTAGACTGCAATTACCTACATAACTTCTAGCCAAAACAATCTAACTACATTATGATTAATACATCTCAGATTTGTTACATTAATTTCCATACAATTCGAGGGATTGCGCATTCCTATCAATCTCCCCCTAAATTGATGCTAACAAAAACTTTTATGTAAAACAAGTTTACAACTTTTATAACTTAAACATTACATTTTTTTTGGTTTAACTATCCAAAAATATAAAGAAATAAAAAGAAAGAGTAGTTGAGATGTTTTTACTTACCTTTCATGCTCTTTTTCTTTGCTGTGTAGACTTTTATGTTCTTCTTCAGATCATCTACTGCGGTTAGAAGTCCTCTGCTCTGGATCTCTGTGATGTCGTCTTCATTCTTCAAGAGATTTCCCCCCCTGAGTCCTAGGCGTTGAGGTCTGCTCCTTGAGATGTCTAGACCTTTCTATTGCTCTTCGTTTGACTGCAGACCTTTCACCTTGAGTCTTCTGCTCTACCGCATATTTTTTCTTTCCCTTTTTGTTTGTACTAAGGGAAGAGCTTCAATGGTAGTCCTGATGCTTTGGAGTTTAGTGAATTCCTTCTTCTACACTGCTTGAAACTGTGTTTCAAGTAGTTCCATCTTGTGTCATTGGTCTTAATGTGGTCACTGAGTTGGTGTTGGGTAGTCTGCACAGCAGCTTAAATCTTTCTCATCTCAGCTTTGGTTTGGCCCCTGAATTTGTTGATGTTTAAGATGTTGATCCGCTGATGTTGATGATTCACTGATTTGGCTTGATTCAGTTGATCAATGACTCCAGCTGCCAAGGTGTTGAGTATTGAGCAAAAGTCTTCAAACATTTTGTGTGTGACATTCCTTTCTACTTCTAGGTCTTCTACAATTGGCTACAAAGTCTCAAGAAGATCATGAAATACATCTCTGGTCCATGAGTGAATTTCATAGATGTCTTGATCCAGTTTTCAAAACCTATGGCCCGTGGTAATAGTTGATGGTGATAATGGCACCCGTTCAGCTATTGGTCTTGGTTGTACTGAGACTATCTGAACATCATCTTCAAAGGCTTCCTTGAGATTCCTGATTATGGTTGGTGTCAATTGATCAAGTGTCCTTTGAGTTGCAGAGATCTCACTATCCAAAGGTACTTGTTCGCGTTAGTCCAAATGAGGAAGGTGGTGTAAACTGAATATTCAGAAGATTATGAGTATCAGGAGGAGTGACCCCTACTGCAACTTGAGCATCTGTCGTCTGCATTGATGTTGGCTCATCTGCTCCTTTTGATGGTGTTTCCTCATCTGTAGAGTTAGTTGCCTCTGCTACAGATGGATATGCTTCAAGTGGTTCCTGAAATGTTGGTTCTTGTTCTTCGATAGCCTGTTGTTATACTTCATTTGGTTATGCTGCTTGGACCTCTGCTTCTTGTTCTTCAACGACAAGGGTGATGATTACCTGGGTTTTTGCTATAGATTCTTCGGTTGCATATCCCTCAGCTGCAGCTTCATCAGTGGATGGTTCCATACCTATGTCAGTTGTATGGCCTTCAGTAGATGTCTTGATTCCTTCATCCTTTGTAGTTTCCTCTACTGTAGATTCCTCAACTGCTTGTCCTACTACAGGTTCTGTTACAGAGGACTCTGATGGATCCACCTTGGTTAAGATAGTTTGTTCTTGTACGTCTGCCTCAGCAATCTGATCAATGATTATGTCATCATCGTCCTGAGGGTCTGGAGGTGGCTGATTACCACCATTATATCCATCATCTCCTGATGGTTGGTGTTCTCCCAAGTCAGGTCCTGAGCAGTCGAGCTTCTTTTTCTATATTTTGCACTGTCTGTAGGACTGTATCTATGACCTTTTCTGGAGAAGGTCTTATATCTATTATTGTGGTTATTGTCCAGAATTCTGTTGCAGTAGATGGTTGCTCTTCTGCAATCACAGAGGTGTCCATTCCATTGCTTGTGAATGGAATGGTTGTTGTGGTTGTTGGCTCTACTGTAGTGGTTCCTATTATCAGGGAAGGTGTAGTAGAGGTAACTTGAGCTGATCCAGTCTACAAAGCTGTGAGATCTGCTTCTATTTTTCTTATCTCATTCTTTGTGTATCCTACAACAACAAGTCTTTTTCTGAACTGAGCTTGAGGCCCTTCAGTCGTTTGCTCCATCATTAGACTTTTCTGAGTTCCAGGATTAGGCTTCGAAGGTTCTTGTCTGCTCCACCCTTCAAGAATTTTAATGCCACATTGGCATCATGGAATGCAGCTAACTCCGGTCGCTTAAGAGGCATTCTTGAGGATAAGGGTTTAGAAATGCTTCTAATCTGCACTTCTGCAGATTATACTTCCACCTCCATGAGACTTGACTCTGCAGCAGGGTGATCAAAGATGGTTTCTTCATCAGAGGCCTGCATGATTAGCTTCCTTCTTGCCACCCTCTGCTGCTTCTTCTTTGGTGGTTTAGCTTTTCTTGTTGGTACTTTCTTGATTTTCTTTGTCGCTGATCTTGTCTGTACTACAACGATCGTCTGCACAGCCTTTCTTCTCGTCTGCACTTTTGCAGACTTGGGTGGGTGGTCTACAGGCTTGACAGTGGTTGGCACTACTCCAGTCTGCTTTGTCAATAGCATAAGCTGCTTGCCTATCTTCTTGATGTCAATTTGCTTGGCCACCGTGTATGGCCTCCCTTTCTTGTCAGATAGTTGCAATTTCTGCTTGAGAAGGATGATGATTACCCTTCCAAACAATGGCTACTTTGATTGTATAGCCTCTGCAATCTGATACATGGGCAATTTTTCTCAATTGACTTCATGTTTTGTGAGGATGGCACACATGATCTCATGTTGATGAGTTGTAATCTGATCTTTGCTGAATTCTTTGGAGAGGATTACTTTCTTGGCTATGTCAGGAAATAGTTTGTGCTCCTTTGATAGATACTTCTTCATTGTTCGTATCCTCTCGTTCCATCTTTTTTTGACTCAGCATCGCATGCCTTCCTATTATGATGATGATTGATGGAATAACTCTTGAGCCTTCATTTGACAGATTGAAGAGTTGTGCAAGATCTTCTTGTTTTATGATGATGCCCTCTTTCTTTTGTCTTTTCAATGAAGTCCAAAACTTCATTATCCTAGATCCTGCTAGTTTGTTCACACAAGTTCTTGAGTCCCGCCTCTTGGATCAGGTCAGCTATATCCTTCACCTCATCTGATACTTCCTGAACACTATTGAAATTAAACATGACCCTAGTTTGAAGTTCGATCTTCTTTGTGGGGCTCTTCTGTTCTTTAAATGATTTGAGGCTCTTTTGGGATATGTTTGAGGGTTCTTTGGCCATTTCGAAAAGTATTTGTTTAAAGATCTTGAGTTTCAAAAATGATTTTGAGAAAAATCGAAAGCTAGGGTTTTCAATTCTTGATTGCAGTAGAGCGTTTCAAGATTAGAGAGAGAGAGAGAGAGAGAGAGTTGGAACGCTTTAGAGAGAAAGAGAGAGAGAGTATATGAGTGTAAAGTAATTTTTGTTTATAAAAATTACTCCTTTTATAGTCTCTAAAAATATAACCGTTTGCTAGAAGTTTCTAGCTGTTATACAGTATGAGCCAATTATTTTAACCGTTGCGTGATTTGTGGAAACGATTTTTGTAAAGTTAATATTCTTTCCAAACATAAATATAGTAAAGCAATATTGTTTCTAGTAGAGCAATAATGTTAGTTTGCATAAAATAATGCTAGTCTGCATTCTACATATGCAGTAGAGCAGTAAAGCATTTTAGACAGTTTCACTTTTCTAAATCAAGTATACCAAATTCTCTTCTAAACTAAGTAAACTTATTCTCATCAAAAGGTTTTTTATAAAAATATCTGCAATTTATTTTTCTGTTGGAATATATTTCAATTTAATGTGACCTTTTGGCACATGATCCCTGATAAAGTGATATCTGACATCAATATTCTTGGTTCTTGAATGAAAAACTGAATTTTCTAAAATTGTCATTGTAGACGTGTTGTTATAAAATATGGAGATTTATAAGAATGTCATACCATAGTCTGCAAGCTATGACCTCATCCATAATATTTGTGCAGCACAACTTCCTAGGTGTTGAGAGGGTTTCATACCATGTCCTAGGTGTTTGTTTTAATCCATATAATGTGTTGTCTAACCTATATGCATATCTTGGACATTCAGAGTCTTCAAAGCCAGGAGGTTGTTCAACATAAACTTCCTCTTGCAGCTTTCCATTTAGAAATGCACTTTTTCGTCCATTTAATAGACTTTGAAACCTTGATATGTAGCATAGGAAAGGAATATTCTTATGGCTTCTAATCTTGCTACAGGGGAAAAAGTTTCATCAAAATCAATTCCTTCTTCTTGTGAGTATCCCTTAGCAACTAATCTAGCTTTGTTTCTGATGACTATTCCATTTTCATCAGATTTGTTTCTAAAGACCCATTTGCAGCCTACAACTGGATAGTTCTTTCGTCTTTGTACTTGGTACCATTCCTCATTTCTTTAGAACTCATTTAGTTCTTCGTGCATAGCATCTATCAAATTTGGATCATTTAAGGCTTCACTTATTATCTTAGGTTCTATTTCTGGTATAAAGCATACTGATAGACATTCTCCATTTTTTTCTCTTTTAGTCTGCAAAAGTGCATCCTTATCTCCAATGATTTCATCCTCTGTGTGTGCCTTAATCCATCTTTTTTTATCTTGTTCATTAGTTTACAGTTGTTGTTGAGTTTGTTCTTCAGTTTCTACTGTATTGTCATTGTATGTAGACGACTATTCCTTATCTGTATTTTCAATGGCTTCTTCCGCAGCCTGTTCATGGCATGCACATTCCTCATCAAATAGACTTGCATTTCTTATGAAGGTTTCTGATTCATCAAATGATACATGAACTTACTCCTCAATGGTTAGTGTTTTTTTTTATTGTACACTCTAAAGGCTTTGCTGTTTGTAGAATATCCTAAGAAAGTTCCCTCATCTGTCTTAGGATCAAATTTCTGCAGAAAGCTTTTATCATTATTGTGTATATAACATTTGCATCCAAAAGCATGAAAGTATTTGACACTTGGTGTCTTTCCTTTCCATAATTTGTAGGGCGTCTTTTTATAAAGCTTGTGAATTATGCATCTATTATGAGTATATAGCAAGCTATATTAACTACTTCTGCACATAAGTTTTTAGATAAGTTCGCATCAGATAGTATAGTTCTAGTTGTCCCTATGAGTGTTCTAGTTTTTTCTCTTAGCCATACAATTTTGTTGAGGTGTTCTAGGTGCTGAGAAGTTGTGTTTAATTCAATAATCATTGCAGTAGACATCTAATCATGTTTGATCAAATTCAATGCCATGATCATTTTTAATTGTGATTACTTCTATGCCTTTTGCATTTTGTATTTTTTCTAAGAAACCTTGTCAGCAGACACACGTTTTCTCTCTTTTTATGTAAAAACATTATCCAAGTATATCTAGAGTAACCATCTACTATAACTAGAGAGTAATTCTTTTTGTTTAAGCTTTCTATCTCAACTGGACCAAAGAGATCCATATGTAATAATTCCAGAATTCTAGTTGATTCTGAAGAGTTTAGGGGTTTAAAGCTTGCTTTAGTCTGGTTTCCTTCTTGACATGGTCTGGAAAGTTTATCCCTTTTAAACTTTATTTGTGAAAGTCCTCTTACTAGGTTTTCTGAGGATAATTTGATTATTGTTTTGAAATTAAAATGATCTAATATTATGTGCCATAGCCAATTTGTGTCTTTAGTTTTTTTAGTATAAAAACATGTTATTTGTTCTGACTATGATGAATCAAAGTCTACTGCATAAATGTTTCCTTTTCTAACTCATAGTAATTTGTCTTCTTGTGTGATTTTATCCTTTACTTGACATGTATCATAAGTGAATGATACATCATAATTTTTATCACACAATTGACTAATGGATAGGTTATGTAAGCCTTTAACATAAGCAACATCTCTAAAGATTAAGGAACCTGTACCAAGGGTTTCATAACCTAACCTTTAGATATACCTGCTTTTCCTCCCCCGAATATGACAAGCGGTCCTTGTTCCTTTTTGTAGTCTTCAAGGATGGATTTGTTCCCTGTCATATGTCCTGAGCATCCACTATCCATATACCATATACCTCTTTTGTCTTTCCTGTATTGAAAACATAGAAAACTTGTATATGGTACCCACTTATATGGGTCCTCATTGGTTAGCTTTTGGAATCCATACTTGAATTATCTTCTTGTGAGAATTCAAGCATTCAAAGGACTTGTGACCAAGTTTGCCATAGGTAAAGTAGTAGATCTTTGCTCTTGTGCTTATTAGTGGCCTACTCCACTGCATTTGTTGCATTTGGCATGAGCAAATATGACTCGAGTATGGCTTTCTCCAAGTTGTTCTGGAGAAGTTGTTCAATGCTGAGTAGTTAGGTGCATAGTGAGCTTCATAAGGCCTTTCATTGAATCTCTTTTTAAGATTCTTAGCCTTCTGTATCTTGTGACCCTTTTTATCAACTCGTAATGGTGTTCTACTCGCCCTTTTGGGTTTGAGCAGTAGATCTCTTCTATAGAGTGTTCTTTCTTTTTAGTGCTTTTTGTGCAGTGGAGATTTTTCTCTTTTGCACAGTCTGTGCAGTAGATCTTTTCCTCTTATGCACACCTACTACAGTAAAGGTATTCCTCTTATGCATATCTGGTGCAGTTGAGTTATTCCTTTTCTACACAGTTTTTGCAGTGGTCTGCTTTACTTCCTTGGTAATGACTTTCTTTTTTGTATTATTGTGCAACCAGTCATTATATCCTAACCATGTTTTATCATTGGAGGATTGACCTGTATTGAGCAATTTTCGCACACACAAAATCTTACCATTCCAAGTATCCACTTGCTTCTGAAGCTCAGTGTTTCTCAAAGTCAGTGTTTCTACTACTGCATTGAGAAGTTTCACCGTTTCATTTGCTTCTTTAATTTCATCTTGTGCATTGATTAGACTATTATTAGTCTCTTCATTTGTTAAATTGTATTTCTCTTTAAGACTTGCAATTTGCTTACGATTTTCTTTATTTTCCTTCAATTCCTCTTTGGTAGCATCTGAATCAGAAAGATCTACCTACTGCTTTTTATCCTCCTTGTCCATGAGACATAGCTGAGCTTTTGATATTGTATCTTCATCATCAGAGTCTGTATCGCTCCATGTTTTTGCAGCATAGGCCTTGCCTCTTTTTTTCTACCAAAATTTCCTTTGCTGTGGGTCTTTTTGAATTTTGGTGCAGAAGAGTCTTGTGTTGGTCGTCTGCATTGTACAGCAAAATGCCGTGGTTAGCCACGGTTGTAGCAGACTTCCTTTCGTGCTTCCTTTGTTTTCTAGGGAAAGTTCTTTTTGAAATTCCTCTTCTTAAACCTCTTTCCCATCAATGCCAGCTCTTCAGACAGTCCTTTCTCACTTCCAGACGAGGTATCAGTGGTCTTCTCTTCTTCCATGGATTTCAAGATTTTTTCTTGAGCATTGAAAGCCAAAGTCTTCTTTCTGGCATTGTCTATTTGCTTCTTTTGCTCAACTTTAAGATTTTATGTATGCAATACTCAGTATAGTTGAGCCAAGGACATCTTCTTTAGATCTCTGGATTCCCTTATGGTTGTGGTCTTTGTACTTCAGATTTCACCAAGAGATCTCATAAACTTTAGGTTGACTTTCCTTATTTTCGAAAGTCTTTCCTAAGGTTTTGAGATTATTGATGAGAATATTGAACCTTTCATAGAAGGTGGTCAAATTTTCATTAGATCTCATTGAGACCCAATCGTATTGTTATATTAAAACATCCTTCTTGTTTTCTCTTATTTCATTAGTTTCTTCCTTTCTTAACAGTAGAGCTTCTCATGCCTCCTTTGCAGTGGTTGTATGAACCAATATTTCAAACATGTTGTCATCAAGGGCTTTGAATATCTGGTTTTGAGCTCTTCTATCAATAAGCACCAGATCCCAGTCTTCTCTAGACCAAAGACTCTTTGGCCTATATACTTTTTTTGTTGCATCAGTTGGATCTTACATTCTTTTGTCTATTGAATTGAGATGTGCAAGAATCCTTGGCTTCTAATGATTAAACTTGTCAAATGAACATGAAGGAGGTTTTCCACTATCACGACACTTAGGAAACTTTAGTGGTGCCAATGTTCTTCAAAAAAATAAATTGTTAGTAACTTCTTTGCAAATATAATAATGACCAAATCTTTTCACAAACTGTTATGTCTGGAAAGTCAGGCTCTGATACCAATTATTTGGTCCAAGTTTCAACCTAGAGGGGGGTGAATAAGTCGTATTAAAAATTAATCAAAATTTTAATGCAGAATACTAGTTCTTTGTAGACTAGTGTCTTAGCAGACCACTTAGGTAGTCTGCAGATGACAGTTGGTGATCTGCACCAGAGAATTTAAACTCTTTAAGTTTATCTCTGTTTGGTTGTGATGATTTGTTTCTAACAGTTCTAAACATTAAGCAATAAAGGCAAGTAATCGATACAATATTTATACTGGTTCAGACACTCGTTATCAAATGATAATCTAGCGCTTAGTCTAGTCTTCCCTTGGTGATCAACGTAGTCAAGCCAAGAAAACTCCTTTTTACAAGGTATCTAACTTGGACAAAAGATAAAGGACTTAGATCCTTTGCACATATCCAAACTCTGGACTCTACTGCAAGATATGTTCTTCTGTAGACTAATGACACCCCCTTTCACCGTGATCTACACGGATTGTCTCTCTTGTGTAATCCTTGAACTTATGATTGCCTTGCACCCTTGCCTTTCAATCTCATTCAACAGCACTACTTCAAAGAGACTCAACGATTCCCGTTTATAGGCTCAAGGAACAAACCTAACAGCATGGTGCTATTTTTGATTATGACACTTTGCCACTCATATCCCCCACCATCTTGGTTCTTATGCTGGCAGTCCACTAACTCCAGAATTTATGTCGTTGCTATTTGTACCTCAAAATCTTCATTTGAATGACTTCAGATATTTACCCCACCTCAGCAATCATCTCTGCTACACTCTGGTTTGCTACAACCTTCGGCCTGCACCCAGTCTCTGCCGTATCCATAGTTTGCATCCCATGCTATAACCCTAGTATGTACCCAGTCTCTGCTACAACTCTGGTATGCACTCAGATTTGATTCACTTCATGCATTGTTATGTTGATCCTTGTCTGAAAGCTCATTCCTAAATTCTGAAGCCTTTGACGGTCTTTTATTGCTCACTAATGCCTTAGTTGCTTAGCTTAAATCCTTTATAGTAGTATGTATCTGGTGGCTCAGATGATGTCCATCATCTGCAGCCGTCTGCACTCCAGCATCCAACCTAGACTGCAACTACCTACTTGACTTTTAGCCTAAACACAGTAACTACATTATGACTAATACATCTTAGTTTTGTTACATCAATTTCTATACCATTGGAGGGATTGCACATCCCTATCATATTCCCTTAGCCTATAAAAGAGGATTGATAAAGCTCATTGAGTAGAGATGTTGAATGAGAGATTAAAAGTGCAAGCTTGAAAAAACAATCCAAGATTTAAAAATCATTTATGTGAGCAAAACTGAGAAAGAAATAGGACGAGACTCCACTACTCTGCATAGAAGAATAAAAGCCTTAGTAGAGTCCAGTAAAGGATCTGTGCAAAGATCTAGATTCTTAATCTTTTGACAAGTTACTTAGCTTGTAAAAGAGGTTATCTTGTAAGCCATAAATAAGAAGATAGTGAACTCAACTCTTGGATTGACTAAACTGATCACTAAGGGAAGACTTGGCTAAGCTTTCGATTATCAATTGATAACAAGTGTTTGAACCAGTATAAATCATGTGTTCTTTACTTTCTTTTATTGCTTGGTGTCTTTGGAACTGTTAGAAATTAATTACTATAGCTAAATAGTGACAAACTTACACAGTTTGAGTCTCAGTTGGAGACTACCTTAGTACTCTGCAAAGAACATCAGTGTTCAATCATTCAAATCCAATGTATCTGTCAGCTAAAGTTTAACTCAACCTATTCACTCCCCTCTAGGTTGAACCTGTGGAACAAAAGTTATCTTTGATTCCATTTTTGAAATGAAACATGGAGACAGGCACTCTCTGGTTGTTGCTCTTCTAGTCTGCACAGGTGCATCCTTGTCTCCAATTATATAACCCTGTGTGTGCCTTGAACCATCTTCTTTTGTCTTGTTCAATGGCTGTGTGTTCCAGTTGTTATTGCATCTTAGGTTGCTCTGGCTCTACTGTATTGTTGTTCCCTCCAGTGTATGCAAACGGTTCTTCGCTTTCTACAGTTTCAGGATTTTTGTCTGCATCCTGTTTATGAGCTATGCATGCATATTTCTCATCAAAGATATTAGCATCACGCATAGATATTTCAGACTCATCAAAGGAAACATGAATAGACTCCTCAACTATCTGTTTTGCCTTTTTCTAACTGGTGGTGACATTATCATTCACTTTTAAATGTGAAATATTATTCAACCAGTCCTTATAACCTAAGCAGGCTTTATCATATAAGGATTGACCCATGTTAAGCATTTTCTATAAGTTCAGGGTCTTTTCGTTCCATGTATCTATCTGTTTTTTAAGCTCAGTATTTCTCAATGTGAGTGTCTCCACTACTGCATTGAGAAGTTTTATTTTTTTCATCTAATTTCTTTAGTTCATCTTGAGCCACGGCTAGGTTGCTGTTAATCTCATTGTATGCTAAATTATATTTCTCTATGAGATTTTCAATTAACTCGAGATTCTCTTTATTTTCCCTTGAGAGGGAAATAAAGCATTCAAAGGTTTCTTGAAGTGATTTCTTCAATTCCTTTGGAGTAACATCTCAGTTAGAAAAGTCAAATAGCTGTTGTTTTTCTTTATTTTTTTCCATGAGACAAAGCTAAGAATTTGAGATCGTTTCTTCATCATCAAAGTCTGTCTCACTCCAAGTCTTTGTAGCATAGGCTTTGCTCTTTTGCCTTCTTTTAGAGTTCCCATAGTTATATTCCTTTTTGTTCCTTAGTGTAGACGATTCCTATGTTGGTCGTCTGCATTGTGCAGCAAAGTGACCTACCTTTTCGCAATTATAGCATATTTCTTTCTCTGCTTCTTACACCTCTATGGAGAGGTTCTTCATGAGATTTTTCTTTTTGAATAATTTTTTGAACTTCTTGCCCATCAGTCCAAGTTCTTCTAATATTACTTGTTCACTTGCAGACAAGGTTTCACCGGTTTTCTCCTCTGTCATGGATCTCAGGATTTTCTCTTGAACCTTGAACGCTAGAGTTTTCTTCTTGGCCTCATCAATTTGTCTCTTTTGTTCAACTTTCAACGGTATGTATGTAGCACATCATATAGTTGAGCTCAGGACATCTTAGCATGATCTCTGGACTCCCTTATCGTTGTGGTCTTTATCCCCCAAATATCACCAAATGATCTCATGAACTTCAGGTTGAGTTTTTTATTATCAAAAGTCTTCCCTAAAATTTTGAGATTATTGATGAGTAATTTGAACCTCTCATAAAACCGAGTTAAGTTCTCATCAGATCTCATTGAGACCCAATCATACTGCTGTATCAGGACATCCTTCTTGTTTTTTCCGATTTCATTTATTCCTTTATTTCTGAGCAGTGGAGCGTCCCGTGTTTTCTTTGCAGTGGTTGTATGAACCACTATCTCAAACATGTCATCATCGAGAGCTTTGAATATTCCTTGCCTTTCTATTCATCAGTATTAGATCTGAGTCTTCCTTTGTCCAAACAGATTTGGGCTTGTTCATATTGTTGCTTGCATCAATTGTATCTGGCATCTTTGGTATGTATGGTCCATTAGTAATGATGTCATGTATTCTTTCACCTATTGAATCCAAGTGTGCAAGCATCCTCATCTTCTAGTGATTAAGCTTGTCGAATGAATATGTTGGTGGCTCTCCGTTGTTGGAGTATTTGGCTAGCTTTGGAAGAGCCATGTTTTCTTCACAAAATAAACTGTTAGTAATTTTTTACAAATATATATCAAAATATATGACCTTTTCTTTCTAAAACTGTTAAGTATGAAAACTCAGGCTCTGATACCGATTGTTAAATCCACAAGCTCAACCTAGAGAGGGATGAATAGGTTGTTTTAAGATTTATTAGTTCAACACAACAGACTTATTTATTTTCAACCACTGATGTTCTATGTAAACTACTGAGATAGTCTACAGTAGAGACTCAAACTCTGTGAGTTTGTCTTTTTTTTGCTATTGTGATTAATTTCTAACAGTTCTAAAGGCACGCAACAATGAAAGCAGATAAAAAACACAGGAATTAACTGATTCAGGTACTCGTTATCAACTCATAATCGAGAGGTTAGTCCAGTCTTCCCTTGGTTACCAGTTTAGTCAATCCAATAGGTGAGTTTTCACTATCTTCTTGTTTTTGCGTTACAAGACAACCCCTTTTACAAGTTAGCTAACTTGTCAAAAAGCGAACAACCTAGATCCTTGCACAGATCCTTTTCTGGACTCTGCTGCAGCTTTTGTTCTTCAGTGCTGACTAGTGAACCCTTTTCCTGTTTTTTCTCGATTCAACTCACTTGAGCAGCTTTGAATTTTTGATTGTTTTGCACACTTTATCTCTCATTCAACTACTTACTTTCTTGAGATTCTTTGATCCCCTTTTATAGGCTAAGGGAATGAATCCGAGACTTATGTGCAGGATCAGATGTGACAGCGGGTGACATGTGAACCTCAATTGATGTTGATAGCTCACCTATTTCAAATCCTTGTACTGTCACACTCTGAATCTTAAATCTTCGATTTGAATGATACTCAAACCTCTAACCCAACCTCAGCAACCATCTTTGCTCCACCTCAATCTACACTCAGTATCCTTGAGATCTCGTCTGCACCCATTCCTTGCTGTAACCTCATCTGTGTCGGTCCTCGTTTGGAAGTTCAATCTTAGATCCTGAAGGATTTGGAGGTCTTTTGTTACCCATACCAATATTTACCATATCAATATTTTTTCTAATAGTTTTCATGTTGCAAAATTTATACATCATATTTACTTTTCTAACAAAACTATCAATAGCTACTCAAGATATTGGCGTTCCTAAAAAATTTAATTTCAAATCAAAATCTACACCCTAACCAAAAACCATCATCGACCTTCGCTGACGTACTGCATATCAGTACGTCATTATTGTCATAAATTTTAGTCGACAACCGTTGTTAGTATGTCAACCTTGTCATCACTACCTTCATCAGGTACTATATACCGTCGTCACTACTATCAACAACATTAGCACTTTCATTACCATCGTAATCTGCTTTCAGAACGTCGACCACCACCTCGATCAACATCTCTAGTATGTTGATACCAACACCAACAGGTTCAGTCCGTCCACACCACATCCATTAGCATCATCAGTACGTCTCCAACCATGTAGGTACAACCATGTAGGTTTAGTATGTTTCGCACCAAGTAGGTTCAGTTCCTCCGTACCTATCATCATTACATCTCCCACCAAGCCTAAGAACGAACATTATCGCATGATACCCATCATGAATTATTATTTTTTATAATAAAAAAATATTAATGTACTATTTCATTGAACGAGCGCCCTATTTCGATTATGGCGTCGGAATAAAACAAAAACAGTACTCCAATTCAAATGCAAAAAATCCAAAAATCACAAAAGATCAATTAAAATAAAAATTTATAACATCATATTTATAAAATTAAAAACATTTTTATGTAGTACCCAACCTGATTTTTGTTTTGTTTTTTAAAAAAAAAACCAAAAGCTAAACACTAACGCATTGTTTCAAAACAAAGCAATGCACCATTTCAAATCAAACGAATGCAGAACCTAGCAAAAAAAAAAAACAAATCAATAAAACTCATTCCAAAAACTAATTTACTCTAACCAAAATAAATAAATTAGTCTTCAATCACTAAAATTGATGAAGGAAAAATGATTTTGTAGTTAGGATTTTTAAAACGATCGAAATCGAATTTTAGATGAAATTGAAAATTTTGAGATGTTTTGTGGACGAAAATCGATTGATTTGTGTTTGTAAGATCAAATGAGAATGATTAAAAACAAATTTGATGAGTTTTGATTGAGATTTGATTAATTGAAAATTTTGATTGCGTCGATGACGATTTGTCTTAAAAAAATATAAATTATATCAAATAAAAATTATTTCTACGATCTTATGTTCTGAATAATATTTTAAAAAAACTGTATTGGGGGAATTTTCTGAATAGGATGTTCCAAAAAAAACACTGAAAAGCTATTCCATTATGAAAGATTCGATTCCCTAATCTCACTGGGAAAAGGCCAATGTTTCTGTAACGCCTCAAGATTTTCAGTCCAATAACTACCAAACACATGACGTTACCGTCGCTCCAAAATCCCTTTGAAACAAGACTCAGAAACATAGGACACTCACAAGAAAATATTCAACTTACAAGTCTTGAATTACATGAAATCGTATGTTTGAAAATATCGGCGAAACATTACAGAAAGTCGAATCTAGTCATCATCGTTATGTCATGATCTCATCCATGACCTTTTATTATCAGAAACGAACATGAAACCGTGATCTCGAAAGCCCAGTAACACGAAATACACATCCATTTCAGGAGTCCGACATGCTTATTATATCATATATTTCTCATGTACAAATAGGATGTAATGCAAGAAACACCGAACAACCTTATGTCAAACAGAAATGTATAAATACCTACAGAATAATAATAACTCAAGTCAAATAGGTTGATTCTGTTCATTTTTACAACTTAATGACATGCTCTGTCATATTATATTGATTCTCACACTTTCACTAGTTAATGACATTCTCTGCCATGTCATATTGATTCTCTTCATTTTTTTTACAGGTTAATGACATGCTCTATCATGTCATATTGGTTCTCATCATTTTCACGGGTTAATGACATGTGGGAGTTACCACAAGAATCTCCAATTATTCCCTACTATGGTCGTATTAGGAACAATTAAACAAGAAAGATGGTCACTGCAGCCGATCCAAGACGATTAATGATAACCAAACACGGCCATCACTTGTTGTGATGCCGCTGCGTGCACGCAAAGGGGATTTCTCATCCGCCCCCTAGCTAGTCCTTCACCCGTAACTCTCCCAACCATTATTTTTATCGGAAATTTCTTCATATTTAAGATTTCAGAATTCTCAAACATTTCCTTATATTGATTCTCATGAATTTTCATGTATGTATCATGAAATTAATTTCATTAATTTCCCTGTATAGTAGATAACTGTCATAATGTTCATATTTCAAGATTTCAGACATATAACATGAGATTAACCGTATTAATCCATGTATAACAGGCGACTAATATGATGTTTGTAATTCAAGATTTCAGACATATAATATGAAATTAATCATATTAATCCATGTATAGCAGGCGACTATCATGGTTTTTCATAATTTATATCACGTTATATTTTTGTATTGTTTCCTTGAGTTTTCAGGATTAACAGTTCATTACAAAAATAATAATCAATCGGCACAGTATATCACACAACAAAAATAATCAATGCTCATTATTATAATCTATAATATTCTACAGGTTGCATCGTTACCTTTTTAGACAGGTAATTCACACACAAGACAATCCACCATATCAGGATTTTATTCTTTTATTTAACAAAAAAGTACGTGATCAAACAGTCACGTAAATCAAGTAACGCGCACCCAAGCACTTCATTTAGGGTAACGATGTGTGTTACCTTGTTATACTTCAAAATATGGAATTTCACAAATTAACCTCGAGCTCAATCCTGTTCGTTCATACCTACAGTAATAATGCAATCATAAGTATCTTTGTATTTGTTTCGTATGAACAAATAGGTATATCATATATTATACACTTAGGGAACTTATTCCATCCCTTTCCACTTGTTCCTTATCAACATTTCCATACGTCCATATATGTATATAAACCTATCTCAACATCCTCATCATTCCAATGATTTAACTATACACAAGCACATCAATGCCCATCAACATCACCATAATCCACACCTTGAAACCCATCATGCTTATTCCCATCCACCATATCCTCGCCATCCCGACAATATCACATCAATAACCACACCTCACAATCATACAACCAATCACTCATTTGATGGGGATTTAAGTAAGATTTAGTGATCGTTACCTCCCCGTGAATTATTGGAAACAAATCACGAGCCGAAGTGACGAGAATGACCAAACGAGACGTTGGGCCGTAATCGGGCCTGTCAAGCTTGTTGGGCCTGGGTCGAGCCTGCTGTTGGGCCTCTATCTGGCCAGTTGCTATCCGAGACTTGTCACGGCGTCGGTCGTGTAGCTGTATCGGGCTGGGGTCGGGCCAATATATAGGCTCTGTGTGAAGACGCTGTCAGGCCGCTATCGGGGTTTGCTGCGGGTCGTTGTTTCCATGGCTGCTGGTCACGCCTTAAAGATCGCTGGCAGCCGAATCTGGGAGTGGGTGCTCGGATCCGGGCTAGCCATGGCTTGGGAAGATCGATGACATGAAAATCAGATCCAAACCGTTCTCTCACTTCCCACACCACCGCCACCATCTAAGAAGCTCCTCCTCATCTTCTTCGTCAACGGCGGCTTCGGATTCAGAGTTGGATCTACGTTTTCACTTCATCTTCTTCGAGTCAGAATCGATGATGGCGTGGCAACGGGGTGTCGTGTTCGGACCCATGGGTGGTCGGGGTTGGCCGAATCTGGCACATGTGTGGCTACGGTTGGGACTCGTTGGTGGTGCGAGATCGGGATGTTCTCTAGATCAACAACTTTAATCTTGATATCCTCGAGATTGAAGCACTTCTCCGTCGGATTGAAGCACTTCTCCGCCATGGCTCGATCGCTTCTCGCCTTAATCCAAACTCCAAACAGCAATCAAAGTCATCTGCTCAATTCAAAACCAAGAAAATCAAAGTCGAGTAGTCATCGAGGGAGAGTGAGTCGAATCCCATCGACGCTTCTCAATTTTTCGAGACGAAAGTGGAGAGGAGGGGAGAGAAATAAAAATGGTGGTGATGAGTGGGAGGGGGAGTGGTGGTGTTTGGTGAGGTGCACTGATGGGGGACAGGTTGAGGTGGGGTGGTTGCGTCGGTGGTAGGGAGTGACGAATAATTTTTATTTTTTTCTCTAGGGTGATTATAGTTCCTGACTTGTTCTTCAACTTCAATCACCTTTTCACCAGAAGGACACCTGTTTTCTCCAATCTGAGAGCACCCATCTTCATTCCTCGGCTCATCTAGCTCAAACATCGGGTTATCGATTGGAAACCCTGACGAATAATTTTTATTTTTTTTCTCTAGGGTGATTATAGTTCCTGACTTGTTCTTCAACTTCAATCACCTTTTCACCAGAAGGTCAGCTGTTTTCTCCAATCTGAGAGCACCCATCTTCATCCCTCAGCTCATCTAGCTCAAACATCGGGTTATCGATTGGAAACCCTGACGAAAACAATGGCCCGTAGGTTGAGCTAGACAGAAGCCATGTATCTATACAACTGATATGGAAAGCATGTCCACAAAGAGGAAGCAACCTCAGCTTATCTTTCTCAAGAAACTCACATAAACAAACAGCACAATCCAATGGCTCCTTATCGCCCATTATTTCCTTGAATAGGAACATTGGCAATGCATCGATGAACGTCTGATCTAGGCCGGAAAGTCTTTCCTCAAGTTTTGAGATTGTTGATGAAAACATTGAACCTTTTATAAAAACTGGTCAGGTTCTCATCTGATCTCATTGAGACCCAGTCATACTGCTGCATCAAAAAATCTTTCTTATTCTCCTTTTAGTCTTTTGTCCCTTCATTTTTTAGAGAAGAGCATCCAATGCCTCATTTCCACACAAAAAAAAAAAAAAAAGAATGGCATCAAGTGCTTTGAATATTTTGTTCCTTACTCTTCTGTCTATCAATATTAGAACCAAGTCTTCTCTTGTCCATGAAGATTTTGGTTTGTTCACTTCACTGGTTAAATCTACTATATCTTGCATCTTTGGAATATATGGTTCATCAGTGATGATGTCATACATTATCTCATCTATTGAATCAAGGTGTGCAAGCATCCTCGGCTTCCAATGATTAAACTTGTCTAACAAACATGCTGATAGCTCTTCACTATTAGGGCATTTAGGTAGCTTTGGTAGAGCCATTATCTCTTTACAAAATAAACTGTCGGTAACTCCTTTGCAGATTAAATTCCAAAAATATGACCTTTTATTTTCAAAACTATTAGGTTTGGAAAGATAAGCTATGATACCAATTGTTAGGTCAAAAACTTCAACCTAAAGGGGGTGAATAAGTTGATCTAAATTATTGTTTTGGATTACAGTGGATTTAAAAAATTTGAACACTACTGTTCTATGCAGACTACTGAGATAGTCTGTATTAGAGATTCAAACTGTATAAGTCTATCTTTGTATTGATATAGTGATCAATTTCTAACAGTTCTAAATAGATATCAAGCAATAAAAATAAATAAAAAAGCACAGTTATTATACTTGTTCATACATTCATTATCAACTGATAATTGAGAGACCTTAATCGAGTCTTCTCTTGGTGATCAGTTTAGTCAATCTAAGAGGTGAGTTCATTATCTTCTGATTTGTGGCTTACAAGATAACCTCTTTTATAAGGTAGCTAACTTTTCGAAAGGTGAAGAACCTAAATTCTTGTACAGACCCTTCATTGGACTCTGCTATAGCTTATGTTTTTTCAGTGCAGATTAGTGAACTCCTTTTTTGTTTTCTTTTTGATTCAGCTCACTTATGTAATTTTTTAATCTCTAATTATTTTGCAAGCTTACTTTTTCAATCACTCGTTCAACAGCCTTACTAGCTACGGTTCAACATTCCTCTTTTATAAGATGAGGGAATGAACCAATGACTTCTATACAGTATCTGATGTGACAGTTAGTAACATTTGAACCTCAACGGATATTGACAGCTCATCTTTCAGATTCTCATACTATCACACTCTGAGCCTCAAATCTTCGATTTGACTAATCCTTAGATCACTGACCCAAACCCCAACAACTATCTCCGCTACACTCCAGTATATTGTACCTTAGTTTGCACTCAGTAATATAAGACCTCGTCTGTACCCAGTCCCTGCTACAACCTCCTCTACACCCAAATCTAATGCACTTCATGCATTGTTATGCTGATCCTCGTATGCAAGTTCAATCCCATATCCTGAAACATTTGCAGGTGTTTTGTTGCTCATGCATGTCTTAATTGCTTAGCCGAATTCTCTATAGTAGTCTGCATCTGGTGGCACCACACAATGCTCTCCGTGTATGGCCATATGTTGTCCAGCATCTAACCTAGAGTGCAGCAACCTACTTGATTTCTAGCATAAGCACACTAACAACATCATGGCTAATACTCCTAAGTTTTGTTCATCAATTTCTATATAAACAGAGGGATTGCACATTGCTATCAACCCTTTTTTCTTGTTGGCCTCCATTTTCTGAATTTAGACCTGCTAATGGATTTCTTCCTTTGTCATGCCATTTACTATTCTTATTTCTGTCCTTGAGCCATTTGCATTTATCCTATACCTTGTGGTTGGTCATGATTGAATGAGCTTTGACCTTATAGCTTTGGAGGTTCTCTTGATTGGGAGCTTATGTTGCTTGATGAACTTTTGAATCATTACCTCCTTCTCAGGCTCTCCCTGCATTTTGTCAGTCTTGGCTCTATGTTCCAGAATCTTTGCTGTTATGAATACCCCAGTTACGATAGTCCGCATTGTTAATGCATTTGGAGTAAAGGTGCTCTATGATTGCTCAGTCTGCATCCTTCTAAGCTTGGCTTCAATCTTCCTTCTTGTATAGACTTGTGCACTTAGCTCTTGTCTACGTTGTGCTTGTGGTCCTTCTCTGACTTCCTGATAGCTTTTCTGAGTTTCCAAAATGAGATTCTGAAGATTTTCATCTACATCAATTTTTAGATACTTTAGTGCTATGTTTGCATCAAGTGCTGTAATCTTTGGTTCCTTTGGCAATAAGATCTTTGAGGATGATCCCTCAATTGCTGTTGGTTCAGTCGGCTCTTCGGCTGGTATAGAATGTGTATTTGCCTCCATTTTTTAGGCTATGTAGTAGGGAGCTTCGATTTTGTTTCCTCTTCTGAGGTCTGCAAAACAAGTTTCCTCCTTGTCTCCTTCGTCTACTTTTGTCTGCTTTCTGGTGCCTTCTTGATCATCTTCTCTTTAACCTTTTCAGGCTACTTCTTATCAGGATAGTCTGTAGCCTTTGCTGTAGTATACACTTTTGTTGGTTTCTTTGAGAAACCTATTGACTACTTCCTAATCTTTCGCACATCAATCTGCTTGACCAGAATCCATGGCCTATCTCCCTTGTCCGATACCCTGAGTTTTCTTTGAGAATGATGCTTATGATTCTTCCAAATAAAGCATGTTTGGCCTCTATAGCCTTTGTCAATTGATACATTAGCAGCTTGGCATAATTGAGCTTGTGTTTGGTGAGGATTGCACAAATTGTTTCTTGCTGATCAAAAGTGAAATGATCCTTGGAGAATTTTTTGAACATAATTATCTTCTTTACAACATTTGCAACCAGCTTGTGCTCCTTGGATAGATATTTCTTCATGGTTTATATCCCTTCCTTCTATCTTTCTACACTAAGTATTCAGTGCCTCGCATTAGTCACCACAGAGGATGGGATGTCTCCGGTCCTTTATTTGAAACTCCAAACAAAATTTTGAAGACTCTTGGAGTGATGCTTATCTTTACTTTCTTGTTGGATGTGTATGTAGTACCTTGAAAATCCTCACCAACCTTGAACTTCTCAATGAAGTCAAGTATTTCGTCATCATAGACTCTCCTTGTATTCTCACAGAAATTCTTGAGGCCTGCATCATGAATCATCTCAAGTATTTCTTTCACTTATCTCATTCATTCTTTAGTGTTTCTTAATCAAGAACTAGTCCCTTCTGAAACTCAACCTTTCTTGTTGGGCTTCGTTGCTCTTGAGATTTGTTGCTCTTGAGAGGAGTCTTAGATCGATTGTTGGTCATTTTCAGTGAAATTGAAAGAGTTTTTCGAGTTCATGGGAGTGAATTGCAAGAATTTGCAAACTAGGGTTTGTAGTAGGGTTTTGAGTTTGTAGCAGGTTTTGCAGTAGAGTGCAATAGAGAGATTGAGAGAGTAAAAGTGTTTTTTGGTTGAAATTATTTTAAAATATATACTCTTTGAAAAGTTACCGTTGCCTTTTTACAATTAACCGTTGGGTAGATTAAGTAATTGATTTGAGTGTTACGGGATTCTAGGCAATCAATTTTAAGAAGTTATTTCTTTCCAAAACTAGAAGTGTAGTAGAGAATTTTGGTCATTTTATTGATTCAAATCAATCATATCGAATTCACCTCGGAATTGAATAAATTTGCTCTTATCAAGAGGCTTTGTAAAAATGTATGCAATTAATATTTCTGTTGGAATATATTCTAATTTTATATAGCATTTTTACACATGATCTCTGATAAAATGATATCTCACATCAAAATGCTTTTGTGAGGTCCAAGTTTCAACCTAGAGGGGAGAATAGGTTGTTTAAAAAATTTATTCAAACTTTTGATGCGGAATACTATTTCTTTGCAGACCACTATTCTATGTAAACTACTTAGGTAGTCTGCAGATGATAGTTGGTGATCTGCAGCAGAGAATTTAAACTCTTTGAGTTTTATCTCTGTTTGGCTGTGATGATTTGTTTTTAACAGTTCTAAATATCAATGCGGTAAATGCAAATAATAGACACAGTATTTATACTAGTTTAGACACTCGATATCAAATGATAATAGAGAACTTAAGTCCAGTCTTCCCTTGGTGACCAGTGTAATCAAGCCAAGAGGTGAGTATCAAGAACCTAGATCCTTTGTAGAGATCCAAACTCTGGACTCTATTGCAAGATTTTGGTCTTCTGTAGACTAGTGATACCCTCTTCAGTGTATCTTCATGATTTGGCTTTCTTAAGTAATCTCTGAATTTCTGATTGCTTTGTACTTTTTGCCTTTCAATCCTTGTTCAACAGCGTTATTACAATAAGTCTCAATGGTTCCTTTTTAAACGCTCAAGGAATGAACCTACTGGACAACGCACTGTTCCTGGAATGACACTTTGCCACTTGTGTCCCCCACCATCTCGTTTCTGATGGTGGCAGTCCACTATCTTCAGGATTTGTGTCGTTGCTACTTTAACTCAAATCTCCATTTGACTGACTCGACACATTGGACCCAACCACAAGCAATCATCCTCTGCTGTACTCAGTCTGCTGCAACCTTTAGTCTACACTCAGTCTCTACTGTAACTCTGGTCTGTACCCAGATCTGTTGTACATTGATGCATTCTGTGTTGGTCCTCGTCTACAAGCTCAGTCCTAAGATCCTGAAGCCTTTGATATTCTTTTGTTGCTCATCAATGCAATAGTTTTTCATCCAAAGTCCCTTGTACTAGTCTGTATCTGGTGACTTGCACGATGCCCCATACATCTGCAGCCATCTGCTCACTGGCATCCAACCTAGACTGCAACTATCTATTTGACTTCTAGACTAAACATATTAACTACATTATGACTACTACATCTCAGTTTTGTTACATCAATTTTAATACAAATGGAGGGATTGCATATTGCTATGAATGCCTTGACGTGGCATTTCTACTGCATCATATTCCTATGATTCCCTAGGACATCATACACCCAGACCTAGAGTTTCTTTGAGATATCTCAGGATTCTATTTATTGCAGTGTAATGGGATTCTTTGGGATCGGATTGATATCTTGTACATATGCGGATTGAGTACTCGATGTCTGATCTTCTTGCAGTAAGGTATAAAAGTGATCCTATTATTCTCTGTACATTGTTTTGCTTATTTCTTTTCCACTCTCATCCTTATCAATTTTTATGGCTGCACTCATGGGGGTTTTTCATGTGGTTTGCATTTTCTAATCCATATTTCTTGATTGTGTTCTTCAGGTACTTGACTTGATTTATAAAAATCCCACTTCTTGAAGTCCTAAAAAGTATTTCAATTCTCACATTAAACTCATTTGAAATTTAGATTTCATTAGTGCAGTAAACCTTTCACATAATTTGTTATTAGTGCAGCCAAATATAATATCATCAACATAAATTTGCATTAATAGTATATATTCTTTATGTTTCTTAAGAAAGAGGATGATATCTACCTTTCCTCTCTGAAAGTTATTCTCACACAGAAAATTTGAGAGAGTTTCATACGATGCCCTTATAGCTTGTTTTAAACCATAAAATGTCTTGTCTAACCTGTAAACATGATGTGGATGTTTAAAGTCCTCAAAATCAAGAGGCTATTTAACATATGCTTCCTCTTGTAGCTTTCTATTTAGGAAGGCACTCTTCAGATCCATTTAATGGACTTTGAACCCTTGGTGTGCAGCATAGACAAGAAACATTCTTATTGTTTCCAGTTTTGCATCAAGGGCAAGTTTAATCAAAATCAATTCCTTCTTCTTGTAAGTAACCTTTTCACACTAGCCTGGCTTTATTTTTTTATGATTGTTTCATTTTCATCAATTTTATTCCTAAACACCCACTTGCAGCCAAGAACTGAATAATTCTTGGGTCTTGACACTTGATACCATACTTTATTTCTTTGAAACTCATTTAATTCTTCTTGCATGGCATCAATTCAATTTGAATCACTTAAAACTTCATTGGTTGTCTGTTGTTCCATATCTGATATAAAACATGCAAATAGACACTTTCTCATTGTTGCTCTTCTACTCTACACAGGTGCATCCTTGTCTCCAATGATGTCATCAGGCATATGTGCTTTGATCTATCTTCTTTTATCTTGATCAATGGTTATGTGTTCGAGTTGATGCTGTATTATGAGCTACTCTGATTCTACTTCATTACTATTCCCTTCAGTGTGTGCAAACTGCTCATCCTTTTCTGCTGCTTTAGGGCTCTCATCTGTATCATGTTCATCATTTATGCATACACATTCCTCATAAAGGGCATTAACATCACGCATGCATATTTCATATTCATCGAAGGAAACATGAATTGAGTCCTCAACTACTTGTGTTTTGATGATATATACTCTAAAGGCTTTAGTAGTTATGGAGTATCCTAAGAATGTTCCCGCGTTTATTTTAGGATCAAATTTTCCCAGATGATATTTTATTATTGTTATGTATGTAACACTTGCATCCAAAGGCATAAAAGTGTTTGACACTTTGTGTCTTTCCTTTCCATAATTCATAGGGAGTTTCTTTGTGCAGTTTATTTTTAAGACATCTATTTTGAACATAGCATGCAGCGTTTACTAGTTCTGCCCAAAAGCTTTATGGTAAATTTACATCAGCAAGCATTGTTCTGTCTGTTTCTATAAGTGTCCTCTTCTTCCTCTCTGGTACACCATTTTGTTAAGGTGTTCTAGGGGCTGAGAAGTTATGTTTAATTCCATAATCATTATAGTAATTATCTATTCTTATTTGATAAAATTGAGTACCATGATCACTCTTGATTAAGATTTTGGGTATATTTCTTTCTATTCAAGCTCTCTATATTTATTGGACCAAAAAGATCCATATGCAATAACCCTAGTATTTTACTTGATTCTCATGAGTTTAGGAGTTTGAAACTTGCTATAGGCTGCTTTCCCTCTTGGCATGATCTACATAATTATCCTTTTTGAATTTGATTTGTAAAAGTTCTCTCACTAGATTTTCTGAGGATAATTTGGCAATAGTTTGAAGTTCAAGTGAGCTAACCTCTTATCCCACAATTAGTTTAAATCTTCAGCGTCTTTCGTGTAAAAGCATATTATTTATGCTAAATGTGATGAGTTAAAGTGTTTTGCATAAATATTTCTTTTTTGATTCATACCAATTTGACTTCTTTGGTGGCTTTGTTTCTTAGTTTACATGAATCATGAGTAAAGGAGACATCATAATTTGCTAATGAATAGCAGGTTATGTTTTAAACTTTTAATATATGCTATATCTCTAAAGATTAGAGAACATGTACTAACGGTTTCATAACCTTTAGTTATACATGCCTTTTCTCCTTCAAAGATGACTAGGGGTCCTTCTTTTTTCTTTTTTTTTTTAATCTTTCATATGCTTTTGTTCCCAGTCATATTTTTAGAGCATCCACTATCCAGGTACCATGTTACACCCTGTTGTTCCTATAGTAGAACATTGAAACTTGTACATGGTATCCACTCATATAGGTTCTTACTTATTAGTCTTTAGGATCCATACTTGAATTATTTTCTTGGGTGGAGTCCAACATTTGAAAAACTTATGGCCAAATTTATCACAGGTAGAGCAGTAGACCCTTGGTCTTACATCTTTTGATGGTTTGTGATAGGAATGTGCAGTCTCTCTATTTGTATAGAAATTTATGTAACAAAACTGAGATGTATTAATCATAATGTAGTTAGGTTGTTTAGGCTAGAAGTCAAATAGGTAGTTGAAGTCTAGGTTGGATGCTGGAGAGCAGATGACAGCTGATGATGAAGATCAGATGAGCCACCAGATGTAGACTACTACAAAGGACTTTGGATAAACAACTAAGACATTGATGAACAACAAAAGAACATCAAAGTCTTCATGATCTAGGAACTGAGCTTGTAGACAAATCAATACAGAATGCATCAATGTGTAACAGATTTATGTGCAGATGAGGTTATAGCAGGGACTAGTACAGGCCAGGTCTCACAGCATAGCATGCAGACTGAGGTGCAAGAGACTAGATGCACCAGGGGTGGTTGCTAATGGTGGGGTCAGAGGTCTAGAGTTAGTCAAATAAAGATTTGAATTAAAGTAGCAACGGTACAAATTCTGGAGATAGTGCACTGCCAACATCATTAACAAGATGGTAGGGAACACGAGTGGCAAGGTGTCAACATTAGAAACAGTGCCAAGCTGCACTAGATTCGTCTCCTCAGCCTATAAAAAGAAACCGGTGAAGCTCTTTGAAAAAATGCTATTGAATAAGGATTGAAAGGCAAGGGTGCAAAGCAATCAACATTCAAAGATTACTCAAGAGAGCTAAATTATGAATTACAGTAAAGAAGAGTTCGCTAGTCTGCAAGAAGAACACTCTCTGTAGTAGAGTTCAGATTGCTAAATTTGTGTGAAGATCGTGGGTCTTTATCTTTTCTGTAAGTTATTTAGCTTATAAAAAGAAGTTATCTTGTAAACTATAATTAAGAAGATAGTGATACTCACCTCTTGGCTTTACTATACTGGTCACCAAGGGAAGATTGGACTAAGCACTTATTCATCAGTTGATAACAAATGTATGAACCAGTATAAATACTAGTTTCTCTTTACTTGCTTCCATTGTTCGATATTTAGAACTGTTAGAAATCAACTTCACAGCCAACAGAGATAAATTCCAAGAATTGGAATCTCTGTAGTAGACCTTAAAGTGTTAGTTGCAGACTACCCAAGTAGTCTCTATAAAATAGTGATCTGCAAAACTCATAATCCACTGTATAAAATTGTTAAAATTCGAATTAACCTATTCACCCCCCTCTAGGTTATATATTGGACCTTACAGTCCCCTAGTGTTTCTCCACCTCTTTTGCTACATTGTGCATGAGCAGAAAGGCCTCAGATGTGTTTTTCTCCATGCAGTATTGATGTATTGTTCCACAATGAGTAGTTTCGTGTATATTGAGGTCTGTATGGCCTTTTATTGGTTTCGATCTTGTGATTCCAAACCTTCTACACCTTGTGGTCTTCTACATCAGTTCGTGTTGATGCTTTGCTCAAGGATTTAACCCTTTTAGTTTGAGTAGTAGAGGCCTTACTCTTCTGCTCTCCTTATATAGTAGAGGCTTTACCCTTCTATAAGACTTTTGCAGAGATCTGCTTTGTCTTTTTCTGACTGGTAATGACATTATCAATCACTTTTGAGTGTGAAAGATTATTTAACCACTCCTTGTAACCTAAGCCTATCTTATCATGTGAGGATTCACCCATGTTTAGCATTTTTTGCAAGTTCAAGATCTTTTCATTCCATGTATCTACCTGAGTTTGAAGCTCACCATTTTTCATTGTGAGTGTTTTCACTACTGTATTGAGAAGCTTTACTTTTTCATCTAATTTCTTCACCTTATTTTGAACCACATCTTGGCAAGATCTTTGGACTTCCTTATTGTTGTGGTCTTTTTCCCCCAGATCTCACCAAGCGATCTCATTAATTTCAGGTTGACTTCTTTATTATCAAAAGTCTTCTCTATGTTTTGAGATTTTTGATGAGTACATTGAACTTCTCGTAGAAGCTGGTCAAGTTTTCATTTAATCTTATTGAGACCCAATCGTACTGCTGCATTAGGACATCTATCTTGTTCTACCTGATTTCATTTGTTCCTTCATTCATGAGCAGTAGAGCATCTCATGCTTCCTTTGCAATGATTGTATGAACCATTATCTCAAACATATCATCGTCAAGAATTTTAAAAATTTGATTTCTTGCCCTTTATCCATGAGCACTAGATCACATTCCTCTTTTGTCCAGAGGGATTTGGGCTTGTTTACTTCGCTATTTGCATCAACTGGAATTGACATATTTGGCATATATGATCAATCAGTAATGATGTCATGTATTCTTTCATCTGTTGAGTCCAGATGTGTAAGCATCCTTAACTTCCAGTGATTGAATTTGTCAAATGAGCATGCTTGTGTCTCTCTAATGTTGGAGCATTTGGGTAGCTTTGGAGGAGCCATATATTCGTTACAAAATAAACTGTTATTAACTTTTTTTCAGAAATAAATCAAAAGAAATGACATTTTCTTTCCAAAACTATTAGGTCTGGAAAGTCAGGCACTGAAACCAATTGTAAGATTCACAGGTATAACCTATAGGGAGGTGAATAGGTTATTTTAATATTTATCAATATAATACAGCGGAATAATGAGTTTCAATACACTGATGTTCCTTGGAGACTACTTTGGTGGTCTATAGCAGAGACTCAAGCTTTAAGAGTTTGTCTCTTTTTACTGTTGTGTTTGATTCCTAACAATTCTAATAGTTCATAACAATGAAAAATAAGTAAAAACACAGGATTTATATTGGTTCAGACACTCGTTATCAACTAATAACCGAGAGCTTAGTCCAGTCTTTCCTTAGTAATCAGTTTAGTCAACCCACAAGGTGAGTTCACAATCTTCTTGTTTTGGGCTTACAAGACAACCCCTTTAAAAGGTAGCTAACTTGTCAAAGACGACAAACCTAGATTCTTGCACAGATCCTTCACTGGACTCTACTGTAGTTTACTATTCTTCAGTGTAGACTAGTGAACTCTATTCTTCATGTTCTTCAATTCAGCTCACTTGAACAGCTTGGATTTGGATTGTTTTTGCACACTTGTACGTTCAATCACCTGTTCAACTCTACTGTTCAAGCTCTTTGATCGCCTTTTATAGGCTGAGGGAATGAATCCGTGACTTGTGTACTTGATCAGATGGTGACAGCTTGTCACATGTGAACCTTCACTGATGTTGACAGCACATCTTTGCAGATCTTTATACTATCACTCTGAACCTCAAAGCTTTGATTTGATTTATACTCTAACTTCTGCCCCAACCTTAGCAACCATCTCTGTTGTAACTCAATCTGCACTCAGTCACTACTGCAACCTCATCTGCATCCAAATCAATGCAATCAATGCATTGCTGTGTTGGTCCTCGTTTACAAGTTCAATCCTAGAGCCTGAAGCATTTGTAGGTCTTTTGTTGCCCACATATATCTTAGTTGCTTAGCCGAAATTCTCTATAGTAATCTGGTGGCCTACACAATGCTCTCCATTTGTAGCTATCTGCTCTCTAGCATCTGACCTAGACTGTAGATACCTACTTATTTCCAACCTAAGCACACTAACAACATCATGGCTAATACTCCTAAGTTTAGTTCATCAATTTTTATACAACTAGAGGAATTGCACATTTCTAGTCTCTTTGTTATAGGAGAAAGATTTGGAGAGAATCGTGATCTAAGTTTTGATGCTAGATCAACTTATGTATGAAAGATAATTTGATTCTAGAAAGAGATGTAAAGTTTGCTACAAATGCGATATTCTGAATTATGATTGACTGCATCAAAAGTTTCTAAACTAATAATGTATAAGTGAACTTGGTTAATTCTTATTACTAGCGTAGGAAGTATAGTTTTTGTTTAACTGAGGCATTAGGCCCAGCGACAACAATTTTTTCTCGTTCATCTTGACAGCAAGTACCACTAGCAACGACTCTGAACGGCATCGGAGGAACCAAGCTTTCTCTATCGTTTCACCTGTCGTGCGGCTCAAATTGCGAATTCTGTTTATCTAACCTCTAGCAAAACTCATATTCTATTTATCAAGGCGTGCGTGGAGTGAAGGTAGTACTTGTTTGCCCTAATTTCTTTTCTGATTTTGATGTCAAATTTATAAATGAATCTGTCGACTGGATGTGAATTTTATGTGTGTTAGTTTAGAGGCATATGTCATTTCTATGCTATTTCGATACGCATGTGCATTAGGTGGAAAAAGTATCTCACTCTCTTTGTTGTTTATAGTTTGGTGAAGAATGTGTAGAACTCGTCCTTGCTAAACTCTATCCATGTCGGCGAACTAGGTCTTCAAACTCCTTTTCTTTGATTTAACTTGCCCTTATATAAGTACTTCATGATCTTAATATCATTCTTCCAGTTGAAGAACAAAAAGAGATGTTCTTCAAAAGGGAAATCTCGAAGGATTTCCTTTTTGTCAACCCGGAGAACAGAAAAATTATGTTTTTAAGGATGAAAATCTTTGGGTTTTGAGAATTATTATCGCCTTTTATCTTTATGATGTTTATTGGCTTCCTTGAGAAGTCAGGAGAAGAGGTTAGTTGATTGCTATCGCTACTGCTCTCTGTTTTTTTTTGTTGAAGAAAACTAGTTGCCTATGATCTTGGTGTCCAGCTTTATATGACTTGCAAGATAGAAGCTGCTGAGTCTACTATTCTGCTTACTAAGTACATTACTTTTTCCTTGATAAGTACATTTAAGAGGTAAAATTGATGCAAAGGTTTTAATTATGTGGTGATTCACATTCTCAAGTGAGTTTGGAGCCGTTGGAATTCTCTAGTGCCTAGGTTGTTCAAGTGCTGGTGTAGGCGGAATGAAATTCAAGGTGATGATGAGGGAGAGCGGAGTGAGCCTGCTGGAGAAGAGGTTGGTGCTGGTGATGGAGATGATGGGGAAGTTCTGTTATCTGTACCTCACATGAAATCACATCTTCTTTCTCCACAACCTAATTTCATCCGACGACTTGCATTGGCCAGATCCGCAACGAGGCCCTCTTCTTGGACCATTGCATCTCAAGCCAGCTTGATGACCACATCACCTTCTCCCTTGACCTCTCCCTCCTCCTTCGCGACCAAAGGCCACCCCTGACCTCCATGACATCCCTATCTCCAAACCTCTTTCGAGGGCACAGGTGTGTGGTGAGACTCAAAAACAATCTTTGGTGAGACAAATGTCCCGTTTTCTTGTTTTTCTTATTTATTGATCTCCGTCTCTTACCTACATCTCAATGCTATAAACCTGTGCTATTTAAAGGAAGAACTCAGTCCTTTGCCTAACAAACACAGAAATGTGTTTGTACAAAAAACGTGGAACTCCAACAATGCAAGCGTGTTTTTACCATGGAAAATAAACAGTGCGGGCGTGTTACAGTGCCGGCGTGGTTTTTGCTTTTCTCCATGTCAATGTTATCACCTAACATACTTCTCCTAATCTTGACTTGGCTCAAGATCATGATGCTCTTTTCCTCATCGGGGTTCTTCTCCGATTTGCCCTCGGGTTTCTTCTTACCGTCATCAGATCCCTTGCTCCTAATGAGGTTTCTAACCTCATCCCTATTGCAAGAGATGTCATTTTTAGCATTGACCCATTTTTCCCTTTTGAGGGCACCTGATTTCTTACGTTTCAGATCCACATTATCTTGTAGATCGAGAATAGTGCTCGATTCGATGTGGTGGCTATCATTTCTTCTACACTGTCTGCGCGTCCTTGTTTTTCGAAGATCTCGCCATTGTCGTCGCGAGACTTCGCCACTATTGGTGTCGAGGGAACGCGGAACTTGTAATGATATGCACAAAGTCGAGGTAGATGGACTTGCCTCTCCTGTCTCATTATATGATTACATGCACCGTTGTCTAGGTACCAGATATACTTAGTTGATGTCTTTTCCTTGTCATGGTGAAACACCTTCACCACGCTTTCTTAAGACATGGAAAACAATAACCCTGGCTCGTCCGAGGCAGCGTATGTATGTTATTCGTCGTTGTTCCGTCGCTTGCATGGTGTCCTATCTTCCCACAATGTGGCTTTTTTCACTGTAGTTGCTACCGGTGCCTCCCGCACCTTCCTACTATACTGCATAATTGCCGACTCGATTGCTCTTCCGTGACCTCGTTCACACCACTCGCCTTTGCCTCCATCTGACGTGCCGGATCCGCATTCCTTACCCGATGACGATCTTTCCCTAGTGCTATTCCTTTGGGGTGCCATCCGCTCGTTACGTGGAGTCGAGCCCTCTCTTCAAACATCTCAAGATCGAAAAATTGTTCGATCCCGACAATGATTATGAAGCATCTATCAAGTACACAATTGAGTAGTTTCTTGACTAGTGCGACATCGCCATGATCTGTACCAAGGCTGGAAAATCTGTTGGATATGCCGCTGAGTTTTTCGATGAACTCATCAGTCGACTCTTGTTTCTTCATCCGCAGAGCATCAAATTCACTCGATCAAATTTTCTTTGCCATCTTCTTCTTCGCAATCTAGAAAAAAACATCTTCAGGGATAGATTGGAGCATATAAACACGCGCCTTCTTATCCTTTCTCGGATTAACTTCCTCTTTCTCTGTTGATTCGACCGCCTCCCAATCTTCCTGGGCATTTAGGATTTCTTCCATTTTTCTTACCCATATCGTATAGTTTGAATAGTTCAACATCAGAAAATTTAACGACAATCCACCACTCTCATTCCGCGTTTGTTAGAGAATAATTGACATTTTTGTTTTTTTTTTAAATAACCTCTTTTTTTTCACGCGCACACAACTTACTTTTAAAGTTTACACAACAACAAAAAATCCCACACTTTTTTCCCCTTGACTCCATTCACGCGTGTACTCAACCATGCACTTACCCTTTTTTTTTCTTTTTCACCCCTACACTGACCAACCACTTTACTACCGACCACTCTACTTTCCCTCTTTTTTTTTACTCACAAACCCAAACCTTATCGCCTCATCACTCCTCCTTTTCCCCTTTACTTCTCCTTTTTCTTCACACTCCTCTTCTGCGCCGCCTTCATCTTCCTCACTCCCAACTACTTGATCTCAACCCAATGACGACATAGGTGAAGGAGTATTCACCTTCGAAGACGATGGATAAGACGGAGACCACCTTAGTCAACGATGTCGACGACAAGGATAAGATGGCATGGTGGCGGCCGTTGGAGGAGCTGAGGGGCCGCGTCCGAGCTCGTTAAGTGTGAGATCTTGTTGCCTTGAGATCTAAGTCGAGATCTAGCACCTCACGGCAAGAGGTGGCGGGTTTGTGTGTAGCACAGCTCAAGCTTGGAGTGATAATTTTTTTTGTTTTTGGGGGGCAGCTACGATTCCTGCAGCGAGATGGTGGCAAAGAAGGCGAAGCCTTTGAAGATCACACCGGTCAAGGATGGTGATGGATGACTGATTGTGGTCGTTGGAATCTAGGTTATGGCCAGACGAAGGCGGGTCGGCGTGGTTGTAGTGTAGGGTCATAGATTGGCTTGCTGAATTTTTCAGATCTAAAACTGTTGAGATCTGAAATTGTTGAAACCCGTGATGCTGCTGCTATGGTTTCCGGTCACTTTTCCGAAGGGTCTCCACAGCCCAGCGTCTCCTCTGTGGCTACCACCTTAGCCGGGGTCTCCTCAGCCAGAGTTTCCTGAGTCGTAGTATCCGCTGCGACTGTTACCTCGGCGGATATCTCCTCGGCCAGGTCTCCTTGCCAATCTGTCTCTCACCGGCTCTCCACACACCTCCTGCTCTGATACCAATTGTTGGGTTAGATCAATCTGATGGTGTGTGTGGTGAGACTCAGAAACAATATCTGATGAGACAAATGTCCGTCTCTGAGCTACATCTCAATGCTATAAACCTATGCTATTGAAAGAAAGAACTTAGTGCTTTGCCTAACAAACACAAAACGTGTCTATACAAAAAACGTGAAACTCCAACAGTGCAAGCATGTTTTTGTCGTGGAAGATGAACACTGCGGACGTGTTACAGTGCCGGCGTGTTTTTGCTTTTCTCCATGTCAAGGTTATCAGCTAACAAGGTGGATTGGAATTATCCTTTCACTTCATTTATTCGGTTCTTTTTCTTTTGATGAACTCTGCGGTATTTGTTCATTCATCTCCAAGAATTCTTTAATTGGTTTTGTGATTTCATTTTAGTAAGATTCGACATCTCTAAGCTAAAGTAATAGGAACAAACATGTAATGGAATCATCATTTCAATTTCATTCCTTCGCTTCAGATCAATGTCATATCCTGGTGGTGTTGTTGCAGATGACGGAGCTACAGAAATCTCTGGATGATGCTCAAGTTCTGCCTCGGATACTCGTCGGAGTGGATGACCTGGCTAGGTTGCAGAGTTTCATTGATAGGATGAAGCAACTCGGAGATTTTATTGAGGTCAAGGTCAACAAATTAGGGCAGCTCCATCTCAAGGTTTCTACAAATTAGGGTGCAGAATTCAAGCACCTGATGGTCATAGGAGAGCGTGGAGCCGAGAGAGATGGAAACGGTGATCATTACAATGCCAACAATATCGTTGTTCAAGTGAGCATGAAGCACTTTGCCAAGTGCCTGCAATTTCATCTAGCCAAGCGTGATTCTGCCTATTATGGTGTTGGCTCTTGTGGTGGCTCTTTCACGGTCGTCTTCCAGTTCTTTCTCCCAGGAACAAGGCAGACTAACAAGTCCCAGGAACAGCTTGCATTGTCGCCTCCCTGTCCTCCATTCTAGTACCTTTTGACTACTTTGTTTTCCCCTGATTTTTGTAATGCTTTGGCGTCTAGCTTCAGCAGCTGCAAGCCTGCAACTTCAATTATTGAGGAATATGGAAGCACCGGGATGCTGAGGATCTGAATCAATGAGCATTTCCCTCTCTTTTTTTTTTCCTTCCTTTCATGTCTTGACCTAATTACTTAGATTTGAGACTATTAGTTAGTTCTTCTCAAATTCCCTGGTCTATAAATGTGATTGACAGCATTTGCTTTGATAGATTTGGATTGATTCTTGTGCTGGGGTGAGACTTTCCAACTTTTCAACTTTCCAATCGTATCAACTTTGTGGTTCTTGGTTAGACGAGGATGTAAGTGAATGGTAAAATGACCAATATAATTTTTACTGGTATAACAGCAAATGCAATGGTAGTGTAATAATTGATAAATAAATAAAGAATTGTCGAATCCACACACAATCCCCAAAATTATGTTATACTTGTTTTACTAAACGATGAAATAATTGATGATTGTTTAATTAATACAGATTAAATAGAATGAGAAAGAAGTGGCTAAGACTTGGGTTTACAAATTCACTTAACGTAATATTACTATGGCTATGACTTATGTTCTTATGTAACAACAGGATTTTCTGCAACCATTAATATTCTCTTTCGAGCAATATTAACGCCATTATTATTTAACAACCCATATTATTTCTAATATGAATTTAGGAAAATGTTAATGCATTAAGTTTTGTGAAATCCTTTTAGTTTAACAACCACGCTTGGGTTGCCTCCGAAATATCAATTTGTTCAGGTTGGCTCTGTTTTGGTTATAGTGATGTTTGTTTTAAGAATACCTTCATCATCTTCATGTATACACTTCATTGTAATCTTAAAAAGGTTTACAGCAAGTTATAGAGATATAGATTCATAAAAAAACATCACTCAGTAAAGCAAAAGATTGACATGGTTGTTCAATCTAAAGGCTCAAAAACTCACTGGGTTTATGTCTACCAATTTTTCATCTACACATTTTGAATTCGACCGTTATCCTTATCCATTTCAAGTTGCAAGTCAATTTATCCAATCATGTTACAACATTCTCCAATGTAATTGAATTTTTTTTCTTTCTATTAAATGTAAACCTATAACGAGTGAAACATTTTTTGTCATTTTTTTTAGTTATACATTTTTTTTGTTAGTTTTTTTTTGTCATTTTTTAAATCTTAAATCTCTCCCCCACACTTAAATCTTATATTGTCCACAATATAACACTATCATGAAGAGGAGAACTATCAAATAATAATAATTAAAGAGAAAAGGAAAGAAATGCCAATCTGATAAGTGCTCCCACGCTTGGGTTGCCTCGCAAATAGCGCTTTAGTTATAATCTATAACTAGACTTCGTCATGCTTAGGACTCTGGCTCTTGCAATGGAACAGAGAGTTTTGCAGTGCTCCATTCTTCACCGATGTAAATCTTGGTTCTCCAAAGTTTCAAATTTTGGCGTGAAAGTCCTCTGAAAAGGTGGATTCATCTCCAAGCTTCGAAATGCCTCCTTGACTCCCTCATTGCCAAATTCATGTTTGTTGGAATTTACCGTCTTGAACATCAATTAATGTCTTTCCTGTAGCGAGAAATTGTCTTCCTAAAATCAAAGACATATCAACATCTTCATCCATGTCCAATACAATAAAATCAGCAGGAAAAATAAATTTATCTACCTTCATCAATACATCCTCTACAATACCTCTTGGATATTTGGTTGATCTATACGCAAGTTGTAAAGATATTGTAGTGAGTGTTGGTTCACTTAGTCCCAATTTTTTAAATACAGTGGTAGACATCATATTAATACTTGCTCCTAAATCACAGAGTACCTTATCAAATTGAATGGGACCAATGGTGCAAGGGATAGAAAAACTCCCTCGATCTTTCAGCTTCAGTGATAATTTATTTTGGACAATGGTAGAGCATTCTTCAGTGAGGTTCACCATTTCATGCTCCTCAAATTTTTGTTTGTTGCTCACGTTCTCTTTCAAAAATTTCGCGTTATTTGGCATCTGTTGTAATGAATTTGCAAAAGGTATGTTAATATGCAATTTTTTGAACACATCTAAAAATTTTGCAAACTACTTGTCTAATTTTGATTTTTTTAATGCCAAAAGAAAAGGAGAGGAAATAACAAAAGATAGAGATTTCTTCTCTTTATGGTTGGAGTTGTCTGAATTAAGCGCTTCAGTTGTTATCTCTTCTGTTTCTGCTTCGTTGGATTTATCCTCCTGTTCACCAATTTCCTTACCATTTCTCAATGTTATTGCATTGACATGCTCCTTAGGATTTGTTTCAGTGTCACTGGGAAATGTAGCATGCATTCGCCCAGATATCATGTTCACCAATTGTCCCATCTGAATTTCTAGATTTCTTATCGATGTTTCCATATTGTTAAAGCGGGATTCAGATGTGGTAATAAATTTTATCATTAATTCTTCCAGGTTTGACTTTTTCTCCTGAGGCGCAAATCCTAGAGGTTGTTGTCTAGCTGCTTGGTTGCTCCATGAGAAATTTGGATGATCCATCCATCCAGGATTATATGTGTTAGTAAGGGTTGTGTTTCTAATAGTTGCCAACATAATTTGCCTCTTCTAATGAGGAACAAGCAAATTTGTTGCTAACTTGGCATGCTGAACTTGTATGCCCCATTATTTCACATAAATCACAGCTTGACATCTTTACCTGCATCACTTGAGCACCCACATTATCAATCTTTTTATTTAATATTTCAAGATATGTAGTGATAAGTGCAAGGGGATCAGTTTCATTAACTCTAGCTACTTTCTTTGGTTGATAACGCTCAGTGTTCCATTGAAAGCTATTTGTGGCAATTTCATCAATTAACTCATAACTTTCTTCTGGTGTTTTTTTCATGAGCGCACCTCCAACAGCATTGTCTACGGTGGCACGACTAGTAGGCACTAATCCATTGTAAATTATTTGGATTTGCATCCAAAGTGGAAATCCATGGTGTGGACATTGCCTTAACAACTCCCTAAATCTTTCCCAAGCTTGATACAAGGAATTCCAATCAGATTGCACAACGCTTGAGATTTCATGATGCATCTTAGCCGTTTTGCTAGGGGAATAAAATTTTGTCAAAAATATTTGTGTCATATCTTCCCAAGTGATGAAGGAATTGGGTGGAAGCGATTGCAACCACGCTTTTACTCTATCTCTTAGTGAAAATGGAAAAAGTCGTAACCTTATTGCATCGTCGAAAACACCGTTATATTTAAAAGTATCTCATAACTACAAAAAGTTAGCGATATGGACAATGGGATTTTGTATAGGGGAACCTCCAAATGAGTAGTATTGTTAGATCATTTGTATAACTTGAGACTTAATTTCAAAATTGGTACTTGAATTATCGACCTCATTATACTTGATCTAACACCACCCACTTATGGTGTTACAAAATCACTAATTGTCCTCCTTATATTATCTTGTTTTTCTATTTTCGATGTATGCAAAATTTTCTAGATTTCTCGATCAAGACCAGCACATTTTTTTCCTTCGGTCGTCCCCTACGCATACACGTTAATAATTTTTAAAACTTTTCTTAACAGAAAGTGCAATAAATTCTAAATTAAAGCAAGAAATAAGAATTTCAATATTGTTTAAATCACAATCCACTGCAACGACGCCAAAAACTTGACCAATATAATTTTTACTGGTAAAACAGCAAATGCACTGAGCATGTAATAATTTGTAAATAAATATCAGATTGTCGAACCCATAAGGATTGTGTAAACAAATAACGAAATTATGTTATCATCATTTTATCTAGACAATGAAATAATTGTGATTGTCTAATTACTAAAAATAGAATGAGTTTAATAGAAGTAAGAGGTGGCTAAGGCTTGGGATTGCAAATTCATTTCAATGTAATATTATTGTGACTATGACTTATGTTCTCATGTAACAACAAGATTTCCTGAAGTCATTAATATTATCTCTATAGCAATATTAACGATATTATTGTTTAACAATCCATATTATTTCTAATATGAGTTTAGAAAAATGCTAATACATTAAGTTTTGTGAAATCCTTAATGCATTAGTTTTTAACATAGCAATGTGACATCTATATCTATAATTGCTGTATGTATCAAGTTATATATTTGTATATCAACTTAATCCACGGTGTTTATTACTTGAGCATTCATACAATATCTTCTTTCGATTTCAATTGTATGACACATATCATTCAAAAGGTGATCAATTTTATGAAAGAATTAAAAACGTAATAACCACTTAATCATGAGTTATATTAATCATAACTTAATATTTATGAATTTAGCAAACCTTCACCTTAGTCTTTTGAACTTTTGTTCCTAATTTTAATGTTAAGAGAATAAAACATAACATTCAATGAACCAACCAACATTAATTTCAAGGAAATATGCATAATTTACTGATTTTGGGCCTGAAATGTTGATCATTGGCTTAGGGCCTGATTGTTGGGCTTAAGGCCCAACGTAAATTGGGCCTCTGCTATTCTTAGACCCAAACCTACTTCCTTCTTTCTTCCTCCTAAGCCGCAGCCCTTCTTCTTCGCAACCTCCGCCTTGCTTCGCCCAGTTGCAGCAGCCACACATCGCGCTTTGCCCAGCCACATCAGCCTCACACCGTGCTTCGCTCTCAGGTAGGTGTTTCTTGCTGGTGGTTTGAGATGTTTGGAGTGGCAGGCCCGACGGTGGTTGATGTCGGTGTTTGGCAGATGGTTTCGTTGGTTGAAGACAGGGGTGGCTCCGCCTTTCGATTTGGTATTCAGTTTTTGTAATGATTTCTGAACACGCCTGTGGAAAATCTTGGCAAGTGGAAAATCAAGCCGCCCGTTGTTGCTCCGCGTGAACTTCTAGAAGCTAGCTTGCTAATTGGGCTTGCGGATTGGGCTTGCTGATTTGGAAAATGCTTTCATGTTATTACTCTTGCCTATTGTCACGATCAATTTCTTGGACATGTACTAGAGTTCCATTTGAAGAAGGAAAACATGAAATAGATGTAAAAATAATCATATTTAACATTTTTTTTTTATCAAAACTACAAAGTAAAAGAAGGTTAGATTTACATAAAAATGATTCTGATCATAAAACAATGACCCAGCGATTCTAGCAGCTATTAGTTACGTGTAATTGTGTCTTATCGATAACTTGTTATTTCATGTCTTTTCTGTTAGTCGTAATGTTTGACATGATAAGCAAAGGAGATCAAAGCAAAAGAAAACACGCATGAAGAAAAATAAAACCGACCTTGCATTGTTCATTGTTTGTGTCAGGCGTCGAAAAGAAGAAAATTTTGCATAGTTTGTTTTGTTAGGCATAGAACTGCTTTCACCTATCTATAAATAGGAATTTGTAGATGATTGTAAGATGTAGCTCACATCAATAAGTTAGAAAAAAAAATCAGAAAATTAGGACAATTTGTCCTACCAAATCTGAGTCTCAGCAACATTTTCTTGCTGGTGGTTTTGGCCTCATGGATTTGTGAAAGGCCCTTGCTCATAACTGTCTCTTTAAATATTGCCGCTATACAGGGACAATTAAGAGTGATAATCTTGTCCGTGAGGCAACGGGTTTTTGTACCAGTTTTGATCTGAAAACCCTTTTTGATAGCAGCCAGAAGTGTTTATAACTATATGAATTTCCTTTTGTTCAATTGTCATGACTAGAGGATTCGCATGCATCTCTTCATGTCATAATTATATCTTTATAACAGGATGAATGGCTTTGTGTTATTGTTATTGTTATCTTACTTCGCAAAAGAAGCCCCAGCGTTCCAGATGCACAACAGTACCTCGAATTCAGCCGAGCCAACAGATGATCTTTTACTGCTATTCGATATTGCTTTACGTTAAGCTACACTACACCTTCGGTGTTTATTTACATAAACTCCAGTTAATTGAGTTCTTGTTTTTCCCTTTCACTTTTCTTGTCCCACCCAGGTTTCACCTGATGCTGAAATACTCAACATGTACTGCATGTGAAAGCTGATTGGTATTTCCTTGATTAGCAATGTCATCCCTTGAGATGCCTGGGACAATTTTAGGCACGATGGATCTTAAAACGAAGAATCCGTGGCGACACGACATGGACAGATAGCATGTGGCACTTATTCCAAGTCCCATACATGATCGAGTCGCTTTACGGATACACTTGCTGGTGCGGGCAGTGCTGGGAGCTCATGGAAAATGCTGGGAGACGACACAGGAAACACAGGAGACACCAGCTAACCTTACAAGCAAGGTAATGAACCACGAAGGCAACTGATGGAGAAAAGAAGGACTGGTTGAAGGAGACGCTCCCATTCAGCATGATGGTTCAAGGCAGCTGCCAAGAAAGGGATGAGCCACTATGTCTTCATATTCTACTCTTATGGCCTTTCTGCAATTGTTCTCTTACGTTCCCCACTCCTCTACCGGTAGCTCATCTGTCTTCCCACTTTGTTTAATCTGTGTGCCATGATTGCTTTGATGATTTTGTGTATCTTCCTTGATTTGATATTTTCCTTTCTTTTCTTCCAGACAGTCGGGACTTCCCCAACTGACTTTTTCCATCGTTGCTAAGCTCCTCCTCCTTGGTTCGATAGGGTATGAATTTCGAGTCACAATTGATCAGATAATGAAATTTGAGACCCTATGACGAAATTCATGCACCCAGATGAACAGTTTGTTCAATTATCTGAAAACTCTTATGATCATGATTCTCTTTGTTTTGATTGTTGTGTGAGAAGGTATACAGCAGTGATGCTTGGGTACAAAGGGATAAATGATAGTAATCCAACGCTTGCTTCGGC
>LIEC01012295.1:43924-63206 GCA_001925005.1 Drosera capensis
GAAAAAGTGAAACAAGGACGTTGGTCACTGGTGGATGCTGACCCGAAGCCCGCTGTATATATACTTGGACATCAACCAACGACCATACCATCCCAAAAAAATTTATAATTCATTGATTTAATATGATAATTATGTAAATGTTATTTTTTATTATAAATATTTTTTTATTTTTTAATTTGCGTAAGTGAGAGAAATGATGAAAAAAAAAAAGAAAAAATTAATAATATGATAAATTGATGTGATATAAAAATAAAAAATATGATATTTTAATTTTTATAAAAAAAATTCAAATATATTAATATTAAAAATTTAATTAAAACATGTAATTTTTTTTTTTTTGGTTTGGTATTGAGAGTATCTCTTCGTCAACACTTCATTTCCACATATTTATTTTTCTCAGCTACTCTCCTTTTTACTTTGTGAGCAAAGCAACCCTCTCCCTGTTTTGCAAGTCCAAAACTTCCCACCACTTCAGCACAAGAAGAAACACAGGAGAAACCAGCTAAAAGCTTACAAGCAAGGCAATCTACCACGAAGATAACTGATGGAGGAAGGAAGGTACTGGTTGAAGGAGACGCTCCCATTCAGCATGATGCTGGCGTTGGAGTGCACCAACGTCGGCCTGAATACGATCTTCAAGGCAGCTACCAACAAAGGGATGAGCCACTATGTCTTCATATTCTACTCTTATGGCCTTGCTGCAATTGTTCTTTTACCTTCCCCACTCCTCTACAGGTAGCTCATCTGTCTTCCCATTTTGTTTAATCTTTGTGTCGTGATTGCTTTGATGATTTTGTGTATCTTCTTTGATTTGATTTGATTTGATTTTTATTTTTTTTTTCCCTTCCAGAAAGGCGGGACTGCCCCAACTGACTTTTTCCATCGCTGCTAAGCTCTTCCTCCTCGGTTCGATAGGGTATGAATTTCGAGTCACATTTGATCAGACCATGAAATTTGAGACCCTGTGACGAAATTCAGGCACCCAGATGAACAGTTTGTTCAATTATCTGAAAACTCTGATAATCATGATTCTCTTTTGTTTTGATTGTTGTGTGAGAAGGTGTACAGCAGTGATGCTTGGGTACAAAGGGATAAATGATAGTAATCCAACGCTTGCTTCGGCAATGAGTAACCTCATCCCAGCTTTCACTTTCATCTTGGCCATCATTTTCAGGTTCTCCTCTTGCCCATTTTGGCGTCTTGCTTTCTTTCTCTCTTTTTGATTGGTTTTTGTTTTCTGTTATTGTTTTTTTTTTTTTCCTCGTAGCTTTAGCATATTCCAACTACTTTCCGTGAATAATTTGCTCGATTGAATGCCTGGAATCTGTCTACCAACTTTTTGTCTTTTTCTCACGCTAAATAATTCAAGGTCAAGCTCAACCTAAGCTATCTATGGTGTTCCAGTGGAGCTTAAGCTTCGGTCGAGGTCAAGAGTTCAGGTAGAAGTATTGATCGAGTTTGATGCTGATCCGAGGTACAATATGTGGGGATTGGATCTCGTCGAGAATAGTGTTGGTCAAAAGTGTTCCCTTGGTGAGACGCATCAAAGGAAATAAAGACAAAACTACTGTGTAGTACTCCATTCGTCTCAAATTAAATTCAAGGATGGTACGATATAATATGAGATTTTATATATATATTAAATTTTTATTGAATTTGATATAAATAAATATTTTTTTTTAAGTTAGTGGATCTACTATAGCATATGAGAGAGAAATTAATACAGTGTATTATATCGATTTGACAATTTTTATGTTAAGAATTTTGTAGAAAAAAAACATTGTATTTATTATAGGACATCTCAAAAAAACTAATGTTATATTTTTTATGGCACGAAGGAGTATATTACATACTCTCTTTGTCTCAAAAGGATTACAACATTTATTAAATTTGGATGTTTCAAATAAATTACAACTTGAAAATTTTTTCCTACAAAAATATTAAAACATCTATATTTTTATTTTATATCATATCAACTCATTTCATTATATTTTCTCTTTTTTTCACCCCTCTCACTCACACAAATTAATAGACAAATTAATCTTCACAATAAAAATCAATATACATATAAATTATCATATCTAATTAATTAATGATATTTCTTTCAAAACGAATAGAATATATATTGTTGTTGAAAGCTAACATTGAGCATTGAACGCTCATGTTTGCCAGCTGTCCTTATGAAGAAGAAAAATGCAATCCTTTTTCTTGCTTTGGCTTCACTGTTAGTCGCGAGGAATGGCGTCGCCCAATTACTCGATTTCGACATTTTTAACATGTAGACGGTGGTAGAGTTTTTTGGACAGAGGTAGTACTTTTCCACTGCAAATTCACACTAAAGGGCCTATAAGTAGGCTTGGAGCAGAGACAAAGGCATCCACACTCTCCACAGCAGAGCCATGAGGGGAGAAATACTTAGTTTCGAGTATTGAATACGATCCTTTATGGTATCTGTTTTATTTCGATAGAGAGTAAAAATTATTGAGATTTTTTCTGATGATGATAATTCTCTAATTGTGTTTAGATACGGTATTTGTACTCTTATTAATAGATATTTTTGTATCTTAATTTGTCATATAGTTTTTTTTATCTTTTTTATTTTTTAGAGAATTTTTCACGTAAAAATCTTGATGTCAGACTCTATTTATTTTGGGTTATTTAATTATCCCATTTTAATTAAACGGTGAGGAAAAAGTGTTGAATAATTTCTACATAACTTACACCCGACTTTTTCCAACAGACTGACATCAGACCTCTGGTTAATTTAAGTGAAGGACGATCTGACTACTATGCTAATTAAAATGGAATAAGAAGCCAATATAGGTGCATGATCCGATTAATCTCATCGAACTATTTGTTATGAAAGCTCATAGTATAGGATATCCTTTGTTATAAGAATTTTTATATGCCGATCATAACCAAGAAGACGAGTTGATAAAATGGAGAAAGCTTGGCTGTTATTGCATCGCAAAGAAGTTGACGTGATTAGACAATACATCGACCATAGTGTCTTCCAACACGTGGTCAATGACGTCGGCATTTTTGTCCTGGGAAAAAGCTCAAGGCAATATACCAAAGAAAAGACTGCAATGGATAAAGTTTTCATGATACGAAAGCTAATAAAGTTGTAGTTTAAAAAGGACGGGAGGATAAAAGAGCACCTGAATGATTTTCATGGTATCGCCAATCAATTCATAAGTATGGATTTAAAGTTTGACGATGAGATGTCAGCATTGTTATTGTTAAACTTCTTACCTGATAGCTAAAAGACACTGGTGTGTCATTGACCAACTTCACTTCTGAAGGAAAATCCACGATGAACATCATGAAAGATAGTATGTTGAACGAGGAAAACAAGAGGAAATAGCTCAGCCCACCTAACTCATTAAATGCTCATGTGACGAAACATCATGAACGGAACAAAGAAAGGACTTTCCAACAAGGCGATAAGTCCATGGGGAGGTCCTAGTCATAGACTCGAAAGTACTTCACGTGTTATTATTGTAACAAGGCAGGCCACAAGAAGAACGAGTGCATGAAGTTTAAAAGCGACGTAGCGCAATAGAAGGTTGCTAAAGGTGAGAAGAACAACAAACCAAGCACCACTTCACTCCAATCAGGGATGTTGGCTTGGATCGACCGGTAGTGTGGTGAGACACGAAGGCAAGAGTGGTGGGAAGAGGAAGATCCTCCCGTTTTTTTATATTTCTTAGTATTTTCTCTTTGCCGAGGTACATCTTTAAGCTTATAGCTTCAAGCTATTTAAAGAAAAACTCCATATTTTGAATAACAAACACAAAACACATTTTTTTTACAAAAAAAATTTGGAATTCTAATAGTGCAAGTGTGTTTTGACAGGTGGAGATGAACAGTACGAGGTGTTACTGTACGTGCGTATTTTTCATGTGGAGATGTCAAGATTATAACTAACATACTCCCCCTAATCTTAACATGACTTCAGATCACGAAGCTCTTTTCCTTATCGGGTTTCTTCTTCATTTTGCCCTCGAGTTTCTTCTTACTGTCGTCAGCTCTCTTGCTCCTAATGAGGTTTCTAACCTCATCCCTATTGCAAGAGATGTCATCTTTAGCATTGATCCATTTTTTCCTTTCTAGGGCACAAGGCTTCTTGTGTTCCAGCTCCAAATTATCTTGTGGATCAAAAATAGTGCTCGATTCGATATGGCGGCTATCATTTCCTCTGCGCTGTATGCACGTCCTTGCTTTTCGACGATCTCGCATTGTCGTCGTCGGAATTCACCACTGTTGGTGTCGGAGAAACCCAGAACTTGTAATGATATGCGTAAAGTCGAGGAAGATGGACATGTCTTTCCTGTTGTAGGTGGCGAATGACCTACACCAACGATTGACTCTGCTTTTTCTATGCCTGTCACGGGTGATGCAGACACTAACACACCTTTCGGTTTTTCAAAACTTGTTAGGAGATAGATTGGTTTGGTTAACCTCAAACTTATTTTGTAAAGGTGATTTGATGTGCACTTCACGAATATCAACAATTTGTCGTTGTTATATAAGTTCATGGTATCTCCCATCATGTTCATCTCACTCCCATTCTCTATCATCTGTCCAAGACTGATGATATTAGTACAAAGTTTATGAATGCAGTATACCTCATTGAGGATATACTGATCTCCACTCTTACATTGGAATACGACTGTTCCTTTGCCCTTGACCTGAACGACCGTGTCATCGCCAAGCCTCACCTCCCCGATGATCTTTTCATCTAGTTCTTGAAATATTTTTCGTCGTCCCATCATATGATTGCTAGCATCGTTGTCTAAGTACCAAATATCATTAGTTGATGTCTTTTCCTTGCCCTGATTAAACACTTTCACCACCCTTTCTTCTCTAGGTTGTATGACGTATTGTTGTTTAACTTGTGTCTCCTCCTGAGATACGAAAAACAATAACGCTGGCTCGTTACAGGTAACGTCTGTGTACTGTCTCTCGTCGTTCTGCTGCTTGTTGCGGCACTCCGAAACATTGTGTCCCATTTTTTCGTAATTGAAACATTTAATGTCGTTTTTATCATTGCTAGTGTCGCCGATGCCTCTAATACCTTCGGCGATGGGGGAGTTTGGTTTTGGTTCTATGTTCGCAAAGAAAGTAGATAGGAGATAAAAGAGGCGAGACAGTGGTTTTGGATTTTCAGGCGAAAAAAGAAATAGAAAGGGAGAGTGGCGTGATGATTTAAAATGGCAGGAGAGGGTATATAATGTACTATGTACAATGATTAAAAAAAGTGGACTACGGGGAAATGAAAAAGGACCGCGGAGAGGAAATTATAGAAGCCTGCACACGGTTTGTCAAATCCTCTTTTTAATTTTTTTGTCAGATTATTATTTATCCCTAGTTTCATAATAGCAGTCTTCCGATAATTAATTTATGTTGATTCATTTATTCTAAAAATAATTATATCGTATCTCAATTAATAATCCAAATTTTTTTGGGATTAAAATTGTTTCCCCTAACGAGCAACATTTTTAACGTTATAACATTACTCATTTATTATATCTGTTCGAACATTATAACATTACTCGTTGGTTATATCTATTTGTGCATGTATAATATACATACTTTACATATATTTGAATAACGAAATTTTTGGGATATTAAATTGAGATAGCAAAGAGGAAGATTTTTCCGTTGAGTGTATACTAAGTAATCAAAGGCCTAAAACGACTGTATCAATGGCAATCGAGACATCTAGAGAGACTGTGGTGATAACCTCAATGGCAATAGGTTACTCTAACAAAGGTAAATATGTGTCCGATGGGAGTGGGGATGGCTGAAAGTAGGACAAGTTTCATAAAACGTTACGCCAATCGAAACAAAATAACTTTTTAATTCTAGACTATAACAACGATATCCTTTTTATGAACGAGAATGCCCTAGAAATAGACACCGAAGAGATTTGGGATCCAATTTGGACCTATTGGGGCGAGGGTCATGAACATTACACACCCAAAAATCTTAGGCTCTACGAAAAAGAATGGTTAAGAAGGAAACAATATAGAGAAGGGAATTCCACCCTGTAGAGCCTTTAAGGGCATGTGGTTTATCAGATAACTAATGGTCGCATCACTCCAAAAACGATGAGGAACTTTACGCTCGATCATAATTCCATTTTTTGTGGGATGCAAGCAAAAGATGTCTCATGATAGGTGCCAACATAATGCATATAATGAGTAAATTGAGTACTCAAATATTCGGGAGCATTGTCATTGCATAATGTTTTGATATTAGCACAAAACTGATTTGTAAGATAAGACAAAACTCAATAAAAATAGAATAAACTTCAAAATACGATTTCAATAAATAAAACCAAGTAACTCTTGAATAGTCATCATTAAACGGCACAAAATATATCTGAAAGCTAACACAGGCTCAATGGGACAAGGACCCCATACTCCTAGGAGGATAAAATGAACGATGCTGCCGGCATCGAAAAAGCCTCAAGCATATATAATCCATGCGACTCACGGCCTGTGCTAATTGTCCAATTCGTCCCCAACTCCTGAAAAACAAGTAAGACGGGTAAAAAGTCATGGATAAGAGATTTTGAGGGAAAATAGGCATATATAGAACTGAACGGAGAGGCAAAGTAGATGGCACGTGGGAGCTACCAATTCCACTAACAGGAGAAACAGAACCATTCACAAGACGAACTGGTGAGTGTGATGTCGAAATCCCATTCATGTAATCCTGTTGACTACGAAAAAATCAATCATGGTATATTGTCACTTTGCTTTTGGGTTCAACCGAGGAAGTGAGTGGCAGAGGAAGGTTTGCTAACTTTGTCAAAATTACATTGATTATGCTTGTCCCACATAAAGGATGTGAGCTTATCATTGCAAGGCGTATCGAAGCATCAGAGCAAGCAAGACAGCTTAGGAGCAAGTGGTATTTAGCTCTACTGTTCTTAAACACATGAAGAGAGGACTTGAGAGATTAGTAATAGGATAAACTGCATCCCGTGGTGAATCTCTTGGTGTTCAGGTATAGGTCGTTTGTATTCCTCGTTCGGATTAGTGGATTTCTTTCTCGTCGACGATCGTCCGTGATTTTCTCCCATAAGATTTTTCATGTAAAATATTGTCTTCTTTTATTTGAGATATTTATATTTTTCTCATTGATGTTATATTTGTAATGTTCTATTTAACCCGCTTAGGCGACTAAAGATAATTTACTAATGACGTAAAATCTACGGATCTTGGTCGTAACAAACTCGTATTAGAGCTTGGTAGCGTTCAATCCTTATTTTCTACATCGGATAAGCCTACGTAGGCTTAGGAACGAACGTTGTTAAGTTTTTGATTTAATTAGGTCCATTGGATATTTTATTGTCTTATTCTATTTATCGCGGGTTAAAAAGAATTATGGTATTAATGAAATTTGACATAGAAAAATTTGATGGTATAAATAATTTTGGACTTTGGAGAGTCAAAGTCGTTGTCTTATTAACGAAAAAAAGAATCGAAGAGGTTCTGGAAAGGATTGATAATTACCGATAGAAAGAAATAAAAAGATAAGACAAAGATGGATAAAAACGCATGCATAGCTTTACAGCTATGCTTGTCTAATGACGTTCTTCAGAACGTCCTAGAGGAGAAAATTGTTAAGGCATTTTGGGATAAACTCTCAAGCTTATATATGAGCAAATCTATTGCTTCCTGTTTTATATGAGACAACGTCTCCATTCCTTCAAAATGAAGGAGTCAACTACCTCACTGAAAAAACACTTGATTGAGTTTCAAACTATTCTTGTTAGTCTAAAAAATGTTGGAGTGACCATCGACGATGAACAAGCGATGGTGATTCTTTTGTGCTGTCTCCCGGACGCTCATAAAGTATGCTCGGTGCTTGTTAATATAAGAAAAGATGAAGAAGAGGTGTTAAGCTGAAACTATTATGACGGCCTGTTAAACAGGTCACCCTTCTCACCAATATCTATGAAGACGCATATTGAAACTTGATTTGGTAAGCCCTCTAATTACTCCAACCTTCGTGTTTTCTATTGTCCTATATTCTATCATGTTTGCAAAGAGACGTTGCTACCCAGGACCAAGAAGGCTATCTTTCTTGCAAATCAACCAGGTGTGAAGGGGTACATATTATACTATACTAATCCATCATCACCTGAGATTATCATCAGCAGAGATGAAGAGTCAATGTTATCCAAGAAAGCTTAGTAGAAAAGAAGCATTCAATAATAGGTGGAGAAGATACAAGCAGTCGAGAGATCGACGTTTGATGTGGAGCATCAGGATGGAGAATCCTTAGATTTCACAATCCCCACTGATGTTTTAAAGCCAGTTTAGTAAGAAGCAAAAGATCCAAAAGTGGAACCACTCGTACCAGATCCAGTCCAGATGGGACCCACTCTACAGCAGTACCAACTTAGCCGTGATAGGGATAGACGAGAGATCAAAACCCAGTTCGATACGACTATTCAAATTTGGTGGCATACGCACACATTGTTACCAAGATAGTTAAGAATGAGCCTTTGTCAATCAAGAAGGTTGTCGCTAGTTCGGAATATGTCCCGTTAACTATAACCATGGAAGAGGAGTTAGAATATGCACAAGAGCAACACTTGTACTCTATTTTACTTGTCGAAGGGAAAGCGCATCGTAGGTTGCAAATGGGTGTTCAAAAAGAAGAAAGCAGACAATGATGGCGATGCGAGATTCAAGGTCAGAGTGATAGTTGAGAGTTTCACTTGAAACATAGGTATTGACTATATTGAAGTTTTTTCTCATGTAGTCAGATATACTTCTATTCGAGTTCTTCTAGCTTTGGTTGTTAAGTTCGATCTTGAACTTGAGCAAATGGATGTGAAGACAACATTCTTACACGATGAGCTAGAAAAGGAGATCTATACGTGCCAATCAGAGGATTTTTCATTACCAGGAATGGAAGATCGAGTTTATCTTCTTAAGAAATCATTGTATGGGATAAAACAGTCATCTGACAAAGGTATCATAGGTTTGACACTTTCATGGAAAGCATTGAATGCATACGTAGCCGGTATGATCAGTTTGTATATCACCGGCACCAACCTGATAAGAGTTAGGTATATCTTTTGTTTTATGTGGATGATATGTTGATCGCTGGTAGAGGCAAAGATACGATTGGCAGGTTGAAGACAGTAGCGAGTTCGATATGAAGTAAAGAAGATCTTAGGCATAGAGATTAATAGGGATAGAAAGCATGGGATCTTAACCTTGAGTCAGAAGAAGTACGTCGAGATAGATAGTATGAAAGATGGCAAACCCATTTCTACTCCTTTGATAGCACACTTCAAGCTATCATTGGAGCTCTCATCGAAGACTGAGGACGAGGTGAGGAGTATGACCTCAGTGCCTTATGCGAGTGCAGTTGGTTCTCTGATGTATGCTACGATATGCACTCGACCCGATCTTTCACAGGTAGTGTCATTAGTTAGCCGTTATATGGGCAGACCTGGTAGAGGTCACTGGCAGGTCGTAAAGTGGGTCCTTAGGTATCTTAAGGGTTAATCGGGATTAAGTCTCATCTATAATGCAAGATGAGGTGGAAACAACGACAATGTTGAGGGATTCTCAGACTCAGACTATGCTAGAGATCTGTTTCGTCAGAGGTCACTTATAGGGTATGTATTCACTTTCTGTGGTGGGCAACTTTGCAAGATACGATGGCTTTGAGTACTATAAAGACTGAGTTCATGGCTATTGCATCGCTCTAAAGGAAGCGATTTGGTTGAGGAACTTGGCTTCAGAATTAAGTTTGAAGAAAGAGAGCACGGTGGTTCATTGTGATAGTTCACCAGCTATTCCCTTGACTCGTGACCAGATGTATCATGAGAGAACTAAGAATATTGATATTCGATATTATTTTGTACGGGACATTACAGATGTCAAGGTGATAAAGATTACTATAGCTGAGAATCCAACAGATATGTTGATGAAACCAGTTCCTATGACAAAGTTTCATCATTGCCTAAAGCTCTTAGGACTGGAGGATAGCTAGACTTTTCTAAGACTTAGGTGGGGGTTGTTCGACGACAGAGAAGATCCTGATGAGATACGCAAAGATGATTTTACACAAGGTGGGGATTTGTTGACTATGCCAAAAATCAATCATGGTATATTTTCACTTTACTTTTGGGTTCAATCGAGGAAGTGAGTTGCAGAGGAAGGTTCACTAACTTTGTCAAAATTGCATTGATTTTGCTTGTCCCTTATGATAGAGCAATACACAGAAGAAAACATTTGCATTTTCTACATAAAGGATGTGAGCTTATCATTGAAAGGCACATTGAAGCATCAGAGCAAGCAATACAGCTAAGGAGCCAGTGGTATTTAGCTTTATTGTTCTTAAACACATAGAAAGAGAGTCTTGAGAGATTAGTAATGGGAAAAGGTGCATCCCTATCTTTTATGGTGTATCTCTTGGTGTTCGGATATTTCTTATTTGTATTCCTCATTTGGATTAGTAGATTTCTTCATCGTCGTGATTGCCTGTAGTTTTCTCCCGAAGGGTTTCCACGTAAAATATTGTCTTCTTTTATTTATGCTATTTATATTTGGCTCATTGGTGTTATATTTGTAACGTTCTATTCTTAGGCGAGTAATGGTTATTTACTAGTGACGGTAAAATCTACGGATGTTGATCGTATCAGATCCGAAGCACCTGAATCATTAGTCCGTGAATGTATATTAGATGGAAAAATAAACACAAGGCTTACCAATATGTGTTAGAGTAGCAATCGATGTTGTCTCTGACTAATTGGAGCGCAATCGATGGAGGAGATTTATCTCCTCCTCACTAAGCTGAAAATCTACAAAAGAAGCTACTTGTGTACCATGAGGAGTAGAAGAAACAAATGGCTTCATAACTTTTTGGGACAAGTATACTTCATGTGTCCCTATTCGTTGCAATAATTGCATTGAACACTCTCCATATTGGTCGGGCACCTACCTGAACCACGTCCTCCTCCTCATCCTCTATTATTGAAAGAACTTGATGGTGGGCTAAAGGCAACAAGAATAGAAGACTCAGAAGATCTACTTCCCAAAGTAGTAACATGCGACATCTCTCATAAAAGATGATATACAGGCTGTAAGGTAGTAGCTTGCAGATGTCCCAAAAGAATCGACCGATAAGAATCAAATGATGGCCCTAACCATCCAATAAAGGTCAGTTAATACATCATTTCTTGTCGAGATACGTGCTTGGTTGGATCAGTGCTATACGGTCTATGAAAATAATTGTTGAAGTTCGTCAAGAGTCTTTTTGAACTTCGTATAATACTCTGTAAAAGAAGCATCCCCTTTTTCACATCGAGAATACGCCTTTGTGACAGAATAGGCATGAGATTGACACATGGCGTTACCGTGCTCCGAACACTTCTCGAAGCAAGGCGACAAGATTACAAGGCGTTTATATATCAGTAATATAAGAAACTAATCATGAAATAATCCAAACTAATAGTATCCTTTATTACAAGAAAATCAAACTGTGCATGAAATGAAATCAAATGCTAAGACAAGCTAATTATTCGACGTTGCTCCATGAAAGGTGTCCACTCCTCATCTCTTTATTACATGAAACAAACATGTAACCGTGAGCTCGAAACCCAGTAATACAAAATACATTTCCATTCTGAGGTTTTTGTATGCTTATTATATCATGTGTTTTTCTTGCATAAATAGGATGCAATATAAACAACACTCAATAATCATATGGCAAACAGATACAATCTTATTAGAAGCAAATCCTGATGATGAAATTTTAACACCAAAATTACTCAAAGGGAATGAAATTGAGATATCGGATCAATGGAAAGTCTATCAAGAACATCCTCCTCCTGAAATTAAACCTGATTCTGATGTTGCTCAAATTGTGGAGCATCGAGATGGATCTACTACCATACGTTTTAATTCAGGAAAAGAAACACGAATGGAATTATCTCGGTCTTCTTCCAGTAGAACCTCAACATCAATTAAACCACAATTGTTTTCTCCTCAGTATGAATCATCATGATATTCTAGTTGTACAATACAAGATAAGTTTAAAGGCGTTAACTTTAATACTCCAATACCTCAACCAATTTAGGAACCTATTTCTCCTAACCTTTCTCCAACTCGATCAGGCATGTTAGGTACAAAATATAATCAATTACATGTTATTACTTTAGAAGAAATTAATGACACTAATTTCATCATTGATAAAAACTATTTACGTACTGATTTTGATTCTCTCGAGAATAAATTAAGAGTGAATGGTATTTTAAAACTTTTTCCAAAGAAGAAACAATACATATACGAAATTTTTGGTATTCAGAAATGAATAAACTCAAAGGTAATATTCCTTTCTTTTATTGGTTACCAAGTTATCTTTATACTAAGTATATATATATGTACCAACCAATGACGAATTATTAATGATTCAACAAGAATGTAAAACATAAATAACTACGGATAATAAGACTTATCATAGTCCTCATCCACCACTTGAAGAAATTCAATTAAAATATAATAATACTAATATAGTTGCTAATCCATTTAAGTAACCCATCAATATTAAAGTCGATATTACTATTACCTTTAAAGTTATACATAATAATTACCAACAAAATAATTATATTAACCAATTATTACATACAGTATGTGAACAACTTAATATTATATGCGATCAAATAGATTATAGAACTCTTAATATTCATAGGTTAAAAAACCATTGTTCACACTACCAAATTATTCTTCTTAAGATATTGTTCAACTAAAAAATTAGAGAAATGATCTCTTAGATGAAATTAATAGGAAATTAAACCATTTGGTATTACCTCTTTCTACTTTTCCTCAAAATATTTTCAATGTAGCTTCAACGTCAAAGAAAACTCAAGCCTCTACCCTCTCCTCTGCTCCTCATCTTAATGTTATAAAAGACATTGATAACCTTGAAGCCATATTCCAAGAATCTAATAATTTTTCTACTCTAATTAAATTTTCTCGTAATATGCCTCCTTAATTATATTATCCTGAAACAAAAATAAGATATTCTAGATTTTCACCACCTGATATGGTCCTCGAAGAATGCCCCTCACATAATCAAATGCAATATTTTGATGATTCAATTATTGATTGGGATTGAGATGTAAAAAGTGACACTAAAATATTAAATATTTTACAACAAATGACTATGGCCAGTTCAACCTATAAAACTAAAAATAACAATTCTGACATATAATAAGTTCATACTCTAATTTTTGATTTCTCATGCCATCTTAAAGGCTTGTGGGATTCATACTTTATTCAAAACCAAAGAGATGATATTCTAACTTCAATAAAGAATATTGAAGAACAAAATCAAGAACAAACGTCACAAGTAAAGCAAGAATGAAACGATTTAAATATGCTTCTATATAACATTATGAAACACTTTATAGGAGATCCTGCTCAATTTGTTCAACGAAGTGCTAAAATATTAATTAATCTTTGATCTCCAACTCTTCATGATTTTCGTTGGTATAAAGATATCTTTCTTACTAAAGTTTATTCTAGAAAAGATTCTCAATAGAATTATTGGAAAGAAAAATTCATAAGTGACCTTTCTAAATCATTCACAAAAAAGGTTCGACAACGAATGAGAGACTCCAATAATTATGGCATTCTGTATCCTGATTTATCTTATGGAGATCTTATCTCTTATATCAATACAGAAGGATTAGCTTTTATGTACTGATTTGAAACTTAAATCTAAAATCCCTAATGAACTTTTTCAAACTAGTAAAAACTTGGAAATTTCTGTGCTCAATATGGTTTAGAAAATCGTAGACCTCTCTCTCACAAAAGTAAACAATATTCTCATCCATATGTCAAAAGGAAATGTGGATATAAGAATTACCGTAAGAAACATAGATCGAATCCTCCGAGTAAATTTTATAAACGCCAACGTCCTACTAGAAATTGTACTAATAAGTTTTCTAAATCTGCAATTAAATGCTTTAAATTTCATCGCTTTTGCCATTTGGCTAATAAATGCAATTGTAAAAAGAAAATAAATGAATTATCTTTGGATAATGAAGTCAAAGACCAATTGATTAACTTACTCATTTCAGAAAATGAACAAGTCGATGATAATATAAGCGACGATAATTCTAAATTATCAAATAATGAAATTTATCAAATTGATTCTAGTGACTTTTCCTATGAAGATAGTGATAATGAATGTCAAGGATTATGTCCCTGTAATAGTAGTAACATGATTAGTAAAGATTCTTCTAAAATCATAATAAAAATAATTGACCAGATTACAGCATAATCCAAACTTGAATAGACAATACTCATTTTGTGGAGACTCTCGAAAATTACAATTCTCTTTAGAAGCTGCGTCTTCTCTTGAAATTCTTTTAAAAATCTCCTGTCTCGTCTTGGGGAAAAGATAACCTTTTATATCTGGTGCTGCATTGTCTGCCGTCTTCAATGATGACTTGAAAAATCCTCAATAATGACCACTTGACTCAACTTGAGACAATAGACATGACACCATTGGACACCATAGACACTTTACAACTCACGACATGACATTATAGATACTTTACAATTCAAGATTTCGAATAATAATACAACATGATATAAAATTATTCTTCTCTTTCGTATAATAGAGAATCTTTTAAAGATAGTGGAAAAGACATAGTGGTGGAATCTTTTGACTTTTGTCTTCATTCATCATTGAGTAGCTCGTCATCGATGTCATCATATGGATCTTGAGAATCTTGATAGATGAGGTGCATTGGTGATGTCGTGTCCTTCTTGAGAAGTGCTATTTTCCATTACAAAACTTTCTTTTCGCGTAATATGAAATTATATAGGAGGTGACTATCATGACATTGCATATTTTCAAGTACAAATCATATTTAATTATATTCAAGATTATCTGAAAATAATTCCCCATATATTATGTAGGTCAGATATTTTTGTATGATTTGATAGTTCGTTACAATAATAATATATATATTCGCATACATGGTGTCACACAACGAGAACAAACGATATTCAAGAATAATTATAATAATTTATAAATATTCTATAGATTGTATCGCTATCCTTTTTAGCATGCATATTAAATATTCATAACTATTTATTTTTTATTTAACATGCATTTTAGGTGATCAAATAGTCACATGATTCAAATCACGTATGCATAAATATTTAATTTAAGATAACGATATGAGTTATCTTATCATGATTAAAATCAAAATCATTATAAAGTAAACGCACGCTCAATTCTGTTCCTCGATATTTATCGTACCTACAATAATAATACGACGTACAATTATCGTCACATTATATTTTCAAAAAATGCATATACATGTGTGTACACTTAGATCACTTAGATGTACAACACATTATAATACTATACACTTGCATTAAAGCAAAAATTGGGAATTATTCCCTTTTATCCTCCACTATTCACACGAATAGGGAGTTCTAGGGAGACTCACGCTTGGCTCGATGACGTCGTCGGCACCGAGTTCAGGTTGTTGGTCGACCAGACTTCTCCGGTGTGGTCGGGCGTGGCCAAAGGGGATCGGGAACAAGTCAAGGGGCCAGCGAGGTGTATTGTCGTCGCGCAAAGGCCATCGTCGCCAAGCTTGGTAATCAAATATTGATCATCCATGGTGTTTTCAGCATCATGGAAGGTTGACGAGGGTCAGGGCTAATCGGATCCTAGTCGAGATCGGTGTAATCGAGGCTTTCAAGAGGTGTTTTTATGGTGATAGTCACGATTTGCTTTGTCGTAGATCAAGGAAACTCGGGCTGGTGGTTTCCGACATCGTGGGTGGCCGGATATAGATAGGGACGGGTTACCAGCGTCGGGGTTGGTCGGATTCTGGCCAAGCTGTGCTGATGTAGGACGACGGGGTTTGTGAATCGAAAACAAACGAAGAGAAAGAGAAGATCTTACCTTATCGTGCCAATTGCTCGTAGCTCCAGTTATATTTATAAGGTACATAGGTAGAAAGATTTATATGAATGGCTATCATATCTTATATTAGTTCTTATCTCATATCATTGGGATTTTGGGAAAAAAAAAACTAGCTTATAATCGACTCGACCATTAGATATTATTTGATTCGATTCCTTAAGTAATATCTTAGCTTGATATAAATGAATAACCCAATGATAGTTGAATCTTGTTAATTATATTGTAAAAATTTAGAGATATTACTGAGACATACTAATAGCCCAAGAACATGTCATCCTGAGAAGATCCCAAATCTGTTTAGTAGTTTTGCATGACAGAGCAGTTACAAGAATATCAAGTTCCATGGCATCCCAGAGTACGAGTTTCAATAAGTTATCATCAGTCGACCAATCTTCACTCTCGGGATTGGGCGGATTATGTGTGAGATGAAAGTATTTACGACGACTACGAAGATGAACCTCGACAAACGTGGCCTATCGAACCCAATTTGAGTCACTGGGATCTCTTTTGAGAGTTCCTCCTCATCTCCCGCGGACGCCATAGTCAAATCAGTGTGCGAACAGAAACACAAAGATCACCACCAAACGGATTTCAATAGAATGAACAGATCAGACACACTTCAGACAGAAACGAAAAAATCAGAGACAAATTTCAACGGAACGAACATAACTGATAGTTCAGACGAGGTTATTATATATATATAATAACGAGGTTAAGCCAAACTCGTTACAAGAAATAATATATGCTAACTCTTTTTGTTTAGTTAAATGGTTTTATAAAAATTCTTTTATTATAATTGTTAATAGTTTGCATGATTTTTAGGAGTTTTTAGTAGAGATTTTTTTTACAATGAATATAGGATATGTTTTTTATTTAATTAATTATCCTAGAATACAACTTTCTAAAAAATATTCCCAAAACATACAACAAGATAAAAAATCCCCCAAACATATAATTTGATACTCTATCAACTTCCTCCTTTCTCTCTCCCTCCACCTACTCCGCCATCGCCATCTCCACTCTTGTCACTGTCACCCCGCCCTATGTTCCACCACCACCATCTCTTTCACCTACATCTCTTCTCCCATCCTCAAACCTCTCATCACCACAAAACAAAAACACCAGCAACACGTGATCATTCCATACAAATCTCACAGCGCACAAGAGCCCCAACCACAAGAACCAAAATCAAAATCGAAAGAGTCTGTGTGTATGTGTGTTTGTGATCAATGGAAACATGATTCTTTTTTGTTTTTGCTATATGAAGGAGTATTTCCATAACAACAGTGTGTTTGTATTGTGTCAAATAGTCCGTTTGAAGATTTGATGAATATTCAGGCATACTGTTGGTAGCAATGCAGGCCCATGGAAATAATGGTCTATATCGAATTCATTTGAGGAGTAATCGATATGGAAATAATGCTTCGAACTCTGCTGGGGCTGTTGGTGTGAAGAAATTTGATGATGACTGCGAGGACCAGATCATGGAATCTGACGTTGAGTTGGACAATGCTGATTTCGTAGAAGCAGATGTCGACCCACCTCAGAAGGTCAATTTAATGCCCAAGATAGCGTGACAAATTGGACCGTGGAAGGTTTCTTCTTCTTTATTTGAACTGTAACAAGTGCAAGCATTCTTCTATATACAGATAGGGATTCTACAGTTGAAGTTTCAAAGACCGATCAAGATGCTGCACAAGCATCTAAATCAGAGGCAATGCTTGCCTTGAATGAGGGTCTCATAGTGTGTTGTTTAAATTATTTTCTATCGTGTTAGACCAAACTCTTTCTTTTTTCTGTTAACACAAGTTTAATAGGCACCCTGTTTTAGATTGAACAATCGTACTATTTTGTAATAGTGTAGACGCACTATTTGTTTCTTTCAGGCAATGATTCTTCGAGTGCCTTGGTGAGAGTGAGCATCTTTCCAAATTTGCATCTTTCTAAGTTGATTCGGATTATGTGGATTTTTATGCGTTTGTGTTGGATTGGATTTAAAACTGTGCGTTTATATTGTGTCAAACAGTGCGTCTGAAGGGTTGATGAGTGCAGATGTGGTTGTAGTTCCAAAACTCAATTACCTAATTATCTCATTATCCTTTAAATTTTTTCCAAAAGACATGAATAACCTGTCATGCCATCATACCGTTTGCCAAGATTGTTTGTCTATTGAAAATCTTATGCGATTATATATATAATAGATTGGTGTTGAAATGTTAACATTGAGCATTGAATGCTCATGTTTGCTAGCTTGTCGGGTGAAGAAGGAAAATGCAATCCTTCTGCTTACTCTTCCTTCATTGTTAGCTGCAAGGAATGGCATCGTCGAATTACTGGAGTTCACAACATTTTTAGCACGCAGACGATGTTTGAGTTTTTTGGACTGAGCTCGTACTTTCCCACTACAAATTCACACTATCGGGAAGGGTCTATAAATAGGCTTGGGAAGCATAGAGCAAAGGCATCACAAACACTCCACAATAAAGTCATCAGAGCAGAAAAATACCTAGTTTCGGGTATTGAGTGTGATCCCGATAGAGAAGAAAAATTGCTGAAAGTTATCCTGATAATTGTAATCCTCTAACCGAGTTTAGAGATAATATTTATAATCGTTCATTAGTCCATATTTTAGTGTCGCAACGGTCCTGTGATTTTTATTATTTTTATTTTTTAGGGGTTTTTTTTTACATAAAAATATTTGTGTCGACTCTATTTTTTTAGGTATTTAATTATTCCATTTTAATTTGTATGGTGAGGAAAAAATGTTGGGTAATTTCTACTGCAACTTAGACCGACCTTTCCAACAAAGAGTTGGATTAATTTAAGATTGAGCCAGGTTCTTTTTCCAGGTTTAACACAAGGCAAAGTTTAAATTTTCCAAAATTGGAATCAATGAAGATAGGGCAATGATAAACGGACATAACCAGTGTTGTCTAGTCCACAAAAAAGATGACAATGAGATTATGCAAAATACCTCTTCAGTGGGGAGTCTTCCACAGACGCGTAGCATACAAACTTGCTTTAGGGACTTTTTGATAGTAGAGAAGGGTGGAGAGGGATCATATCTGTCCTATGATTCCATTAACCACACAAGAAACAATGACCAGCGTTTACAAAAGCGAGCATGGGTCTCATCAACTCGTACTTTAATCTTGAGTAATGTTCTCGGTGGAATCATATTATGCAAAATGGCTGATTTTGATGCAGCAAAGATGGCTGCAACAAGCAGTGCGATTCGTTTTTGTGTCCGATAGATTCAGCATAAGTTGCTATTTTTCAATTCCCT
>LIEC01012296.1:0-54662 GCA_001925005.1 Drosera capensis
TTGCACAGCCGCCTATTCTCTTTTCACCCCGAAAAACACCTTCAATGAAAAACCCTTCACCGTCTTCCTCACCACCACCGTCGGCACCTCCTCTTCTCCGCCCGATCGATCTCTCTCTCTTTCTCTCTCGATCTCGATCCCTTTCTTTCTTCACACCACGGATCTGGATGGGACGACGACCAGCAGCAGAGACGGATTCGAGGTGGATGCGACTAGCAAGTATCTAAGCTGCTAGAGGTGTATGGACCAAACAAAGGTGGTTGTGGTCGGGCTGGGGTAGCATCGGGGTTATGCGGATCTCTGGTAGGGATTTTCGCACTCCTCTGGGTAACGTCTCGGCCGATATGTCCTCGGCCGGGGCTCCTCGGCACTGCCTCTTACCGGCACACACACCACAAACCCGCTCTGATACCAAATGTAATTTTGAGACAAGAGATTGGTGGGTAAAACCCTTTTCTGATTTTGTTTTATTGCTTGATTGAGGTGTGTTTCTAAGCATACAAATCTATGCTATATATAGGAAAACAAATTCTATGCGTTGCCTAACAAACACGTTTTTTTCTTGGCCGGTGGAGATGAACAGTGGCCGGCGTCACTGTACAAACGTTTTTCTTGCTTTCCTTTGTCAAGAATATTAACTAACATCCTTGACACAATTTGGAGAGGGACGGCAAATTCTGAAATTTCGAATCTTTTAGGACATCTTTCTCAAAATGCAGCAAGCGGACTTTCAAGGCTCGTAGCTCATGTTCTGTGAAATCCCTTGGATAAAATTCAGCAGTAAGCCTGTAAATATTTTCAACACTAAACAATATGAAATTATCTCGCGGATCAAGAGCTTCGCAAACTAAGAAACAATAACTCAACTGTTTTATCACTGAATCGGGTATCTAGCTCCTGTCTTTGAGCTACAATTACCTCATAATAAACAACAAATTGTAAATGATGACCAACAAAAATATTATCTTGCCGATATCTCCATCGACCTTTCACGTACCTGTCATTCATATCCGGGATAGCAATCTCATGCTTTCGACGAAACATGTTCACAGTCTCTAGATGTTTCTCCTAGCCATTGGCCCGCAATTGTTGAATGAGTGCTTTTGTAGACATCACAAAATGCATTGCATCAAGGATATCCTGAGATTTTCTTTGCAAGGTTTGGCAAAGATCATCAGTAATCTCCATTATGTCTCGTATCAGAAATAGGATGAAAACAAATTCATAAGATGTCATAGCATCATAAGCTGTATCAGCATTTCCATGCGAGCGGGCATCAACACCATCAAACTTGTAAGCCGATAATCCTCACATGGCGTTAAGTGAGGAAAAGTAGATCATTCTTGGAGATGACTCCCGGAAAAAGCATGCCGACTGTTTGAAAAGCACGCTTGCACTGTTGATCTTACATATCTGTACAAACACGTTTGTGTGTTTGCATTAGGCGATGCACGTCTGAGTTCTTCCTTTAAATAGCATAGAATTGTAGCGTAGAGATGTGCCTCGGCAGAACATAAAAAAGCGGGAGAATCTCACTCTTCCCACCCCTCTTGCCTCCGTGTCTCACCACATCACCGGCCGATCCAAGCAAACAAAACTCTCAAGGGACTCACACCATTTCCACTACCATCATCATGTTCGATGTTCTGATTACCAAGAGTTGCCGCCTTGTATCTAGCATCGTCTTCGTAAAATATATTGCTTTGGAATTCAGTCGCTTGCTTCGTAATCAAGATGTAAAGATCATGTTTACACAATAATCCATAACTTTCGAACTTGCCACAAGAACATGCACACTTATGCCCTCCATTTAGATCAAACTCTACCTTAGGCAAAAAGAATTTGTCCACCTTCCGTTGTCCAACTCGATAAACATGTACAGAACCAGTCCTACAAATAGTCTCATGACTGCAGTACCCATTGGCAAGCTTTCAGTCCTTCACGAACACCACAAACACATTCCTCGTATAACACTTCGCGGTCATTTTCTCAATTGAATGGTCTGTCACCATAGTTGGTTTTGAATCCATACTGATAAAATCCTTCTCCTCCTTCACTGCTCTTCGAGCTACTAGTGCTTTATCATACTGCACCCCAAAATCATTTACATGGTGCTTGCATTGATATACCCATAAAAAAAAGCATGTATATTTTCGCTTCTTCCACTTGTGGTCATATCGGCAAAGAAAGTGTCATTCAAGTAACATTTTGCCCAATACCACCTCAAATCGTACATTTTCATTAATCAACGGTCTTTATAATTGTCAGATCCATATTTCTCCTTCATATCATTCCAACGGGACTCAAAATCTTTAATTGTATGACTTCTCCTCCATGTTTTATGCTCCTCCTAAAAATCAATTACAAATCAAAAGATTGAACATCAAACAAAAGAGAAGAAAATCAACATATTAGCATGCGACAAAATGAGCATTTTGTTTCTGCAGTAAATAAGAAACTTATCAAAGAAACACTAATATTGTTTTTAAAGCAAGTCAAAACAAGATATTATTTGTTGTACATATCTCGAAGTCTGGATACTTAGATGGTAGATGTTGAAGCTTTTCCTCTTGGCGCTTATATATGTGCCAAGCACAAAATCGGTGTCATGATTCAGGATAAACTTGTGCAATCGCATGAGTAATTGCTCAATCTTGATTGCTTATAATGGACAGTGGTTTCTTGTTACACATACACTTACGAAACTGTCGGAACACCCACTCAAAGGTCTCTATAGTCTCGTCTTCCAATAATGCACTTTCAAATAAAATGGTCTGCTAATGGTGATTAACACCAACCAAAGGAGCAAACGGTAGATTAAATCTGTTTGTCCTATAAGTCACGTCGAAAACGACAACATCTTCAAATCTCATATATGAATCTTTTGATCGCCCGTCTGCCGAAAAAATACTCCTTAAAGAGCCGTCTTTTGCCAAATCAAGTGCAAAATACAAATCGGTGTTACTTAAAGCCTTTTCTTGAAAGTGTTTTATTATAACAAAACATTCCTTTCCGACAATATTCTTTCGTTCAACCCTAACCATGTCCGAAACATGTCTTGCAGTCACCTCACCTGGGCTCTCATTAACAGCCTCAATCACTTTCTGGATTGGACTTGGCCGGAGTCCCTTTTTACTCAAGGATGATATAAAGCTACGACAAGTATCAGTCCGATGAAGCATCTTATGAGATCGATGTTTGCCTTTCTTTGATAGAGTTTCAATAAGATCATGGTTGTGCACATCATTAAACAATTCCACAATCCATACTCTATCTTTTGATAAAGAGACCTGAAACTTTGCTTCACAACCTGTCTGAGTTTTTCTTCATCGAAACAATGCATCAATCCGCCTTTTATCCTTCATGTCTTTTAAACCTTCCTTTTTGCAAACAAACCGTGTTCTATAAACCTCCCTTTTTCTACTATTAGTGATGTCAAACTAGAAGGATACCCAATCCTGAGGCCCAGAACCAAAGGCGATACCGAGGCCCAGCCCGAAGGTCCTTTTTGTTTAGTGTGCTGAATAATAATGTAAACATGATAGTTCATCTTGTAAAAGGCTGCAGCCGTCGTAGTCATGTCGGTTACTTTGATATATATTCTAACATGGTATCAGAGCCACAGTTTCGTCTAGATCCGCTGTCGCCGACCCCGCCACCCTCTCTCTTCTCCCTGCCGCCGCTGTCATCCGTCCTCCGCCATCCAAGACCCGTCGCGCGGCGACGACAGCCAGAGACATTGAAGTCGACGAACCCCGCCACCTTACCTGCTAGTCGCCTCAGATCTGCCGCCGCAGCCTCGAACTCCGCCGCTTCCTCCTCGTCGTCGTTGTCGCAGCCGTTAGATCCGTGACCCGAAACTTGTACTTGGTCAGATCTGGTCCAGATTTGAGGAAAGAGGTTGAGATCGGCGCTCCCAGGATTCGTTGACGCCGCCCAGACCATCGCCGCCGCTACTCCTACCGCCGCCACCAGCCAGTTGGCAGCCCAGCTCTCCTTCCCTCTGCCTGCGACGACGCCATACCACCAGACCCCGTCTCCGCTGCACCAGGACTCCGCCACCCACTTCGCCGCTTGCTGCAGTAACTGGAAGCCGCCTTGGGCCATCGTCGAAGCCACTCCGAACTCAGCGCCGCCTAGCTCATTTTCCGCCGTCGTCGTCGCCGCCATGGGGAGGAGGCCTGCTAGGTGTTATCCCCAGATCAAGAACAAGCCATGGTCTTCCATCCGTGGTCTGTCATCGATGCTTAACGGATGTTTGACGATCTCTCCAGATCCAGCCGTCGAAGCCGCCGTCGTCACTGCCACCAGCGCCGTCCAGATCCTACACCAGTGGTATGACTGCTTTAGATCTCCAACAGCAAAAGGAGTAACCAGATCTGGGACAGCTATCGATCTGGACGGCCGCCGACACCCAGATCCTGCCGACCTGCTTCTCCGACGACGTGCGATCCCCGGCGTGGAGTACCCATCGATCTGGACGGCTGCTTTGAGGAGAACTAGATCTCCGACACCCAGATCCCGCCAGATCTGGAACAACAATCGATCTGGACACCATTGAATGCGAAGAGAAGTAGTTTAACAGTTGGATCTGTTGTTCGCATCGTATTGGGTTCTTCATGCTTTCTGATCTGTGTGTAGATCTGAGGAGGTATGACAAGAAGCACCATATCATCTCTACTTCTGAAGGAGGCGTTGCAGCACCGTGAGACCCCAAGACGAAGATGTTGCTTGATTGCAATCCCTGTCTTGCAAAGTATTCCACTTTTGGTGGGTTGAATTCACCTCTTCATTTCGCGCCTCAAAGGGTCACAACGAGATTGTGGCATTGTTGCTTGAGAATGGAGCTGAGGTCAATTGAAGAAACTATTGTCGTCAGACTGAGGTGGATACTGGAGGATTCAAATGAGGAGAAGGTTTAAGTTGCCCGGTTATAAGTTCTGCTGTGGAAAACCTTCTGTCACTGACTGCTTTCTGTGGCTTTGTTGCTGCTGGTGTTCGCTTGCAGAGGAAGTACGGACAGGGAACTTTTATGACATTTAGGAAAGAAGGTGATGAGAACATAGAGCTAGGGAACTCACCTTTCTCTGGTGACGGTGGGCCATCTGGATTTAGACTGAAATCGTTTGAGAAGAGGTTTTCATTTGCAGGAAGGGATGAACATGAAAGGGTTGTTGTTAGACCCCTTTGGAGAGGAGGAATTCTGGATTTCTGGGATGACATATCTCTGGCATACCTCTCTCTTTTCTGCAGCTTTTGTGTTTTTGGGTGGAATATGGAGAGGCTAGGTTTTGGCAACATGTATGTTCATATGTACAATGCTGCCTATACCTCTCTGAATCCTTTTGATGCTTCATTGCTCTCTGCTGTGAAAGCTGGTGTATTTGTTGCCAAGGCAGCTGGAAATAGAGGCCCTTTTCCTAAGACTATACTGTCCTATAGTCCATGGATAACATCGGTTGCTGCCCTTGTTGATGATCGCAAGTACAAGAACCATCTTGTTCTAGGAAATGGCCAAAATACTGCCTGGAATAGGACTCTCACCTTCTATGCATGGAAAGCTCATTCTCGGTGGCTGTTTCTCTGGATACGCAAATTGTAGAAGCCATGTTGGCCAATTTGGCAGCTTGGGCTAATTGGGCTGGTTGAGCCTATTGGGCCGTTTTCTATGGTGTTAGGTTCATTGGGCCGTTCGAAGCCGTCAGCTCTGACATTCTGTTTTGCTTCACCAACAGATTCCGCCGTCGACTCTGTCATTCTGCACCACTCTATCAGTGTGATATCAAAAATGCATTTTTCAATGACATTCTTGAGGAGGAGGTACATATGTTTCTGTCATCTGAAGAGATCTTGAGACCTTTGTATGGTCTCAAGTAATCTCCTGTTGTTCATGAGGAGGCCAACACTTTGAGAGATTGCTTGAGACAAGCAATCTTCTATTGTTTAGGAGGCATTCTTGAGTATGTCTCTGTCATCTGAAGAGATCTTGAGTTCTTTGTATGATCTCAAGCAATCGCCTGTTGTTCAGGAGGTTTCCAAAGTATGTCCTTGATATGTTTTTCAGAACACGAGTTGCTTGGATGCAAGCCTGCTGACTCACCACAGTCTTAAGATGAAGCTGATACACGTTCGAATGGTATGTAGCAAGTTGGACATATTCGATATTTATTCTCCAACTTGAGGAGGAGTGTTAAAATAGAAGGATACCCAATCCTGAGGCCCAGGCCCAAAGGCGATACCGAGGCCCAGCCCGAAGGTCCTTGCTGCTATATCTAGGTCTACACTCAAGTTCTGTTTAGTGTGCTGAATAATAATGTAAACCTAATAGTTCATCGTATAAAAGGCGACAGCCATCACGGCTGTCGCCGTAGCCATGTCGGCTACTTTGATATGTATTATAACAAGTGAAACCTTTAAGAAATTTATGATCACTCGATGAATGCGATAACTCTTGCACTGCCTCAACATGATCTTCTTCCCATGTTACACCATCAAGATTGTTGGTTCTAGGATAATGATAGTGGTGTTGGTGAACCATGAAGATTTATGGAAAAATCTCTCGTTTTCTGATTTTTACACTTTATTGATTTGAGATAGTTCTACTACTGAGCTTCTGATTTTACAATCAATTTACAAACTATTTATAGCAGGTTGAAGGCGGTGCAATGCCTAACAAAATAACCTACGTAAGTTTTCTTGCTTTTTGACGCCTAACACAATAATGAACATTGGGAGACAGTTTGATTTTTTTTTATGAGTGAATTACTTTGCTTCCCTTATATGATTTTCTTTACTTTGCTTCCCTTATATCAATGGTAGGCTGCAGGCATCAAAGGCAAACCAAATAGAGCACATAAAAATCCTAATCCGAATCCATAAAATTCAACAGACAAATACCCTAAACAATCATACAAAAATCAAAATAAATCGAATTTTGATAATACACACAACTTCAAAATTGGTCAGTCAGGTTTCTACAAAGAGCCGTTCAAATCGCAGCAAGCCCGACCTTGCGAATTTGACCAAATTGCGTTGGATTTCTTTTGCTGGATTCGTTGATTCACATCCAGTTTCCCACGTCTGACTAAGCTTTCTCCGCCTCTTTGGTTCTCTCTTCTTTTTCACATGTTTTGTGTTAAAAGGAAATTTGGGGATTTGGGAAAATTCAATTGCCGCGTGAAATAGGAGGTTTGCTGCTGCCACCTTAGCTTATTTAAAATCAGCTTCATTCTTCTGATTTAGGAAAAGGAAATGAGATGTATATGTTTTTAAATATCCATAACTATCCAATTATATTAAGTTCATCACAATTGTCAATGATTGATCCATGAAAAAACTTTAGAGGAAATTACACGTGGTTTGCTATGTTAACTTAACTGCTTTAACATTTCTAACAAATTCAGTATTAATTAATGTACTTTGTTCATTTTTAAGTTTGCTATCTTTTAGTTAGATACAAATCATAACCTCCCACCAATTTATTTTTACTTGAGCTTAATCACTAGAATGGTTTACATCCATATTTGACGATTACATTATTCACCTAAAACAATTGAACTTTTCTCGTTGGATCGATTTCCTTACTAGACCATTATACTAGTAGTATTTTCAAGGGGGATAAATTTGAGCGCATAATGACTAACGCTACATATATCTATCCATTATAAAATATCAAAAGGTGTATATTAACCTTTATAAATATCATCCATGTAATTCATTTGTGACTAATGAATTGTAATGTGATTCCAACACAATCCACCCTAGTTACACGCATAGTCGAGCATTTTTGCATGCGTCGCTCAAGTTCGTTCAATGTTATGAGTCTCATAAACAAGAGAGTTCGACGCACAAATAGGTACATCGTGTATTTGAATTTGGAGGTCCTATTCGAGTGCGATTAGTCGTTGTATCTTAGGAGATGATTGTCGTGATATCCGTATATACATCAGAGCGGGGTAAATTAATCCTAAGACAAGTGAGTCAAACTCACACCTCGACTATAATTTTCATATTATGACTTCAATGATATTTCAAAGTTTGTAGTAATTTTTCAAAGTTTGCATGTTATGACTTTAGATTGATCGATTGATTTTTTCAGAGTCATCTATAAGGAATTGACTGTATTATTTGTTGTCTAGTATTCCCTTCGTTTCATGATACATGCAATATTTTTCTTTTTAGGCTGTTCCAATTTACTTGTAACTTTTCTTTTTTTAACCAATGTTTAATCTAAAAAAACAAATCAATCATATTTTTCTATACACTTATTACCTACTCTCACAACAATCCACTATCCTTAAAAATATTTTTTCTTCATCAAATTTCATAAAAAATTAATATATATATATATATATATTTTATATCATCGAATTAAATGATTATAAATATTATAAGAGGAAGGGAGTACACGTCTTTTGTCAAGATTAAGCGCTTGAAACAAGTCGTGCTAGATCCAAATGAGCTAAGCAGTTATGCAAAATCATCTACAAATTCAAGTTTCATGTTTTAGAAACACGTGTGCAAGTAAAATACACTCCATGTTTTTTCCCCCTACAAATTGAAAAGAGTAGTCTTTTGCCAAGAGTCAGCGCTTGAAACAAGTCGTGCTTGATCCAAATGAGCTAAGCAGTTATGCAAAAGCACCTACAAATTCAAGTTTCATGTTTTAGAAACACGTGTGCAAGTAAAATACACTCCATGTTTTTTTCCCCTACAAATTGAAAAGAGTAGAATTCCTTATCGAAACCAATAAATAAGTAACAATAACTATTACAAACACGAGTTGAGAGTTCCATGCATAACACATTTTAGTTTCGATATATATTGAACCTAAAAGCTAACACAAGAGGTTGTTAATGGGTAGCGACAATACGTAAAAAAATAAATAAATCGAGGCTATTTTTTTATTTTTTCTTTCAAAAACAATAGAATTCTGAACATTGATGTTGTCGGTTAACAACATTTATTGTTGCCTCTTTTTTACTTGAAGTTATAGTCCTAACTCATATACCAACGCTTGAGATGAGAACGGCACAGAAAAATTGAAGACTTAGTTTTTAACTGAACAATGTGTCTCTTTTAAGCTGTCTTGAACACATCATTACTAACTTTCCCCCCCCTTAAATTTAACAAACATAACTACCTCTAGACATTGTTCTTCCTCCTGCCTGTTTATTTTGCAACATCTGCTTTGATAAACAAAAAAAGATATTGAAACTACGAATCGTTTGCAGATAATCAAATATCATTTACATAAAATTATCGTGAAATACTTATAATAGTTTAAGTTATATACTTCAATTTTGGACCAATGACGTAATTATTTTACATCATTAAGACAAATAACAAAACTACTTAAAATACACATTGAATAATACAGTGATAATATAATACTGTAAAATAAATAGGACAGAGGAAGTATTTTAACCAATACTATTTTTTTAGGTAAAATCATCAAATATTTAACATAGGTGAAACCGTTGTTCATATATACTGCCTTCATCTTAAAATAATTACAACCAATTGATTTGATAGATCATTTATATATGGATGGATTTTTATTATAAAGACTAATATTTTTTTTTACTTGTGTGAGTGAGAGAAACGAGGAAAAGAAAAGGAGAAAAAGTAGTGGGATGGTTGATATGATATAAAGTAAAAAATTAAATTATTTATGTATTTTTATACGTTTTTTTTAAATGAGATAATTTTGAAATTTATTTGAGATATCCCAATGTAGTACATGTTGTAATTCTTTTTTACCAATATTCTTTTTGACTTGTGTGAGTGAGAGAAACGAGGAAACAAAAGGAGAAAAAATAGTGGGATGGTTGATATGATATAAAATAAAAAGTTGAGGTGTTTTGGTATTTTTATAGGAATTTTTTTAAATAAGATGGTTTTGAAATTTATTTGAGATATCCCAATGCACTAAATGTAGCAATTCTTTTAGGATGGAATATTAGTCAACATTTTTTTCCTAAGATTTGGAACCTTGTGAAAAAATTGGCATGACAAGTTTATGTACTATTCCATATGTCCGAAATACATACGATATTTAAAAATTTTCACTTTATGCATTATTCAATATATATTTTGAGGATTTTTTTTCCATTTTAACGATGTGAAAACATTACGACACTGGCATATTATAACGCCCCGATTTTCAAAAGTATGTTAATATATAATAATACAAATTACGTCACTATCGCTAGTTTCAGCATCCTAGTTAGGTAAAAATTACTTAACCAATTTATGTATAAAAATAAATACAATCCACTTATATATAAACCAATAATATTATCTAATACAACAAACTTCTCATTTATTATATATTTTATTTAATCCATAATTTTAATACAGTAGATGCATATTAACACCATAATCTATATCACACCTACACGTTGTCTATGGCTCCTCAAAAACCCAAGAAAGAGAAAAATATTAACCGTGAGTCATATGAACTCAATAACGTACCGGTCCTTTTATCAGGGGTTATACGAGAGAAGAAGATAATCATAGAAAAAAGAAATCACCACTTAGTTTCTTTGTTCCAGCATTCTGGAACTATCATCTCAATCCGATATTCACAATTATCATCTCAAAAATATAGTGAACACAAACAATAGATACCCTTAGTGTTATAATTGTGACATTGGTGAGATTTATTCAATTTCAACTTATCAAGCTTTATTCAACTTTAGCTAAAGGGACATCCGCTAATGGGATCAGCCCAACCGGAGCCCAATGTCTTCTGCTGTGAGTTAACCTCATTCCAAAATAACCTCACAGAGCGGACCGAATAAGAATGTCACCACCAAGTCATTGTATAACAAAAACGACAAACACAACGCTCTTTGTGTTTATGTCACGTAGTTATCTCACCAATTATGAATTTACACTCCTTTTATTCACTTATCCTCTTTATACAAGTAATCAAGGCAAAGCCCAAACACACACATCCTCTTATCACGACACAAAACAGTTATAGTCAGTATTTTATGTCAGTCACATTTAGTGATTACATCCAAAATTTCTAATGCATATTATTATATACTCACATTCTTCACTTTTTGAAGAATTATTATTGTATGTGAAGAATTTATCAAAAAGTGTATAATTTTTCATAAAATTTCTAATCAACATGATCACTTCTCCTAATAACGATGAAGGATCCTCGTCGTACTCACCTTACCACCTACCTTCTTCTCTTCTTCTTAAACTTGTCTTCCTTAACTCTAATCTTGCATGGTAAGAAGTGGTTTGTAAGAAATTTTCATGGAGAAACGAGCTTCTATTTACAGAAAAATAAATCAATTAAAACAGTTTAAGTGGATAATTAATGGGTATTTAATGGATAATTAATTTAATATAGGTGTATTAGAAATTGATGTAGAAATAAATAAGTGCCAAAATTAGGTTTAAGTAATTTTTGTATATACCATATTTTCATATTAAGATCGTATTTCTTCATATTTACGTATTAGGGATGTATTTTATTCATATTTGTGTTCTTTTCCTATTATATGGTCAAAAAACCTTTTTAACCCCGTAAAATAAATTATAGCGTACGCTAATTTACTATTCACATTAATTATCCTGAAACTAAATTTTACGGAATTTTTTGGGTCTTTACACATATGCTCGAACTATATAACTTAAATTATTATTAGTATTTTATGATAATTTTATAAAATTGATATTGAATCGTCTCATAACGTAAATCAAAGTTCATATCCACATATACGCACAATCGAAATTACTACAACATGTTAGGTCTTTGGTAACGTTTTTTTTTTTTTTTTGTCATATGCAAACGCTGCCATGTTTTTTTTTTTTAGCGTTTTACAACCGTCTCCATATTTGAACTGCTACCCTTGATTTTGGTCAAAAAATCATACATAAAACTATTATAATGTTTCTTTTTAATCACTATCTTTGCTAAATTGTTGCGATAGATCGATTTGGTAGCTATTTTTTTGCAACACTTTGCAGACCCTACCATAGAGACATCTATGGTAGCGGTTGCAAAAACTTCAGCAGTGTTTTTATCGCAATTATTACTAGCGGGAAAAAAATGATTTGATTTCAAAAAAAGCCTAACAAAATTTCATAGCACAAATGATTTAGCACAACTAACAAGATTGAGGTTCCCGCTTTGAATTCTCCCGAGTAAATAAAAATTATTTTATTAAAATTGGTTGACGGAGGTCTGTCGTCGGAGGTTGGCCGATCGCCGAGGAGGTCTTCCATCACGGGAGTTTTACCATCGACAAAGATCTACGATGACATTTTTAACCGCTATTGTAAAGTTTATTGTGCTACCTTGGTATCATAGGTAACAGTTTTAAAACGCTATCGTAGTTTGTTATTATAGGGGTTTACAAAGCGTCATCGTAACCAACGCAAACGTGGTCATAGGCAATGAGGACGACGGTTTATGCATCAATTTTCAAACCGCTAGTTTAGATCTATGATAATGTTTTTGAACTGTTATCATAGGTATGATATGATGTAGTGAATGTTACATGTATACGAAAACGGATGGAGTACAGTATTTTACTAGTACATGTCAACAACTTGATCTTGGTCAGTGGTTGAGACAAATATAATCCCTGAAAAGGCAATTGACATAATCTTATATTGTGCAGTACTTATTGGAAGTCTTTAGAAATACTCAAGATGAAAATGGATTCCAACAAGGTCAAGAATCACTTTTCATATTAAACCAAGTAAGTACATGATAAAATAAATTTCGTCCAAAACACGATTTAAGCACAATACTATTGAGTGCCGTATATCTTTTTTTCTCACGAACCGGCCGTAACTCACTGTATAGTGTTACAAGTAATTAAATCACTTCAGTATGTCGTGACATCGAGAATTGTATCCAGACAGTTAAATCGCAATCACAAATTAGATAAGGTCTAATCGGAGTGACGCGGGACTGTGAAAATAACAATCTGCATAACAAGGTCAATATTTTCAATAATGTCAATTTGATAGATGATAATCTTTGACATGAAAAACTTTGAAACACCATTCAACCTTTTACCAATTTCACATACTCACGCATTTTCCTGTCCATTGATATCCAAACATATATGAATAGATTACGACGTTACGTGCTCATAATCTTCCACATAATTTAATTATCAACCATATGCATAATTGGTGACACAAAATCCAACATTTTTGTTGAAACATACCAATTTATGAAGCGGCAAACCGTACACAAGAATTCAGATAACATACTATAATTGATCATAGTGCTTCCATGAAGCTTCATCTTATGACAAAACGTAGAGTACAGGTCTCTTCCTCTTTACTTTTCAAGACCATGAAAGTTCACGTTCAAAATGTTAAGTTCACATTCTTGTAGTACTTATCCGAGACCATAACGTGACATGTATATAAGCCGAGCTGGTAACTAGCCAAGGATACAGGACAAGAAATAGGTACCTAATTCGCTGAGATTAGATGAACTCGAACTCGAACAAAAATGTAGTCTTAGACGACAAGAGGTGGGTGATAGAGATTCGTAATTTCTTCGAGGAAGAGAATGATGACGATGAAGGAAACGACATTCCAGTTTGCATCTTCCATGTTCCAAATGTTCTCAAGGCAATCAAGCCTGAGGCCTATTCGCCTCAGCTGATCGCCTTGGGGCTATATCATCATTGGCGCGAGGATCTGTACAAGCTTGAGAAGTACAAGCTTGTGTCCACCAAGAGGGTGCAAGCTCGGTTCAAGACCTTTAAGCTGCAAAAGCTCGTCGACAAGCTGATGAAGATGGATGCTCATGTTCGAGCATGCTACCATAAGTTTTTTGACGTGGACGGAGAAACGCTGGCGTGGCTGATGACTATTGATGGCATTTTCTTGCTCGACTTTCTCCATAGATTTACTGATAAGACTCATTCAGCCTTGGCCTTTTCGCCCAGGCTGAGTCGAATCTTCATGGGATCTGGAGGCAAGAAGTTGGCATACGAGTCGATCCTTAACGATATCTTTATGCTGGAAAACCAGATTCCGACCATCGTGCTAAGAAAGATCATGCACGTCGTCCATTGCACTTCCGTGGACTTGGCTGATGATCTGTTGGCTCTGATTCTCATGGATATTTGCAAGCAGATCTCACCACTCCAAATCAACGAAGCTTATCCGCATCGCAAGGTCATCGAGCATTGGCATCTGCTAGACCTTTTGTACCATCTGATCATCCCCGAACAAGAACAGACTCCGCAGGATATCTCAGGAGTCCTGGAAATCAAGAGCATGAAGAGGACTTCGAGTTCGATGAGCCAGGAAACGGAGACCGTTTCCAGGTTTTGGAAACTGCTAATCAAACTCAATGTAGGCGTGATACGAAAAATAGGCATAGTGATAATGACACCCATCAAGATGATTTCCAGGATCTCGGCAGTTTCAAATGCAGTAGCAGCACTTGATAAGGTTCTGCCATCTGATCATGTGGATGCTGAGAACACCGCGGATGAGAAGGCTCCATTGGTTGAGGAGATCATGATCCCCTCAGTAACGGAACTAACTGATGCAGGCATCGAGTTCTGCCCCACAACAGGCAACATAGCGACCATCAAGTTTGATGCCACCACTCGGAAGTTCCATCTTCCCGTCATCCACTTAGATGGAGCCACGGAAGTTGTGATGAGAAACTTGGTGGCATACGAAGCATTGGCCTGTCAGGGTCCATTAGTACTAGCCAGGTACACGGAGCTGATGAACGGGATCATAGACACCTCCGAGGATGCAAAGTTGCTGAGGGAGAAGAAGATCATAGTTAACCGACTCAAGAGCGACCAGGAGGTGGCCGACCTGTGGAATGGAATGAGCAGAGCAATCAGGTTAAGCAAAGTACCTTTCATGGATAAAGCCATCGTGGAAGCTAATAAGTATTACGACAACACGCCAAAGAGGAAGTTCAGGGTTCTGATGAGGAAGTATATATACAGTTCTTGGAGGATCCTTATAGTCATTGCGACGATCTTGATGCTTGTGCTGATGGGACTTCAATCCTTCTGCACAGTGTTTAGTTGCCCCAAAATTTTCAACACAAGCGGATCATCTTCAGATGACGGCGACTAAACCTGTGAAGAGACAATGAGATCTTTTCAGACCGAGCGATTCCTTGACATTTTTTCGACATTTTTATTGTATTTATCCCTTCATTCATTATGTTAATCTATGATCCTTCTACAAGACTCAGTTTCGAGCCTTGTCAGGTTGCACAGACAATATCATCCCGTTCCAATTGCTCCATCGCGTTCTGGGTATATATGATAGCTTTCTTCCATGATGAAGCAAGCTTCACAAGATTTATAGCTTCTACCTAAGCAAGAACTATATATAACTGTCCTAAACAATGAACTGACGACACTGCGATCATCTCTTCTCTCTCAGTAACACCAGATCAAATACTTGGACCGCTATTGATAGTAGGTCACTAATACTAGTTCATCGCTAGCTGATGCGGCCTAAAGCATATAACTGTACTCCAAGAATGATTTTACTAGATTGCGATGCTAATGAGACATACTCCTACGGAGTACTTCGCTTGTATATATACTTTGGGTCCAAAAGAGTAAGATTGTATACTTCATTGCTCCCTCCCTCACATAGCCATCATGTTGACCGATAATGTAAATTTATGTGCGTTGAAATTTTTATGAAACTTGAAAAAAAAAAATACTTGTTTTGGTGGTATTTAAGTTTACACTAGTAGCCGTTGTGAGAAACTCTATTAGATTGTTCTGTAACAAATGATGATTATTTTGTTATTTTAAAGGAAAAAAAATTATCAAATGAAATATGTAATTTATATTTTAAAAGACCCACGTGAACAAATTTTGGTTATATTATATATTACTCCAATTGGGAGTACAGTGAAGGGAGTATCTCGCAATACATCATTCCAATTGGGCTAGGCACATATTCATCAAACCCATAGTATAATTCATCTTCATTTACGAAAAAGCTATCCAAATTTTCAATGCACAGATGATTTTTCTGTCACATCCGTTAATTTGGTTTATTGAAATATAGATTCACGAAATATCAACATCTGACAATGATAGATCAAATTGATGAATTAGGTTTCTTGAGAAAACAGAAGGAGAATTTGGGGAAGAACATAAGAGAGAATGAGAGGAGAGAGATGGGGCATCGAAAATTTGTAACAATCAATTATAAACTCCCAACCAACATGGGATTTATACAATCCAGCTCACCCGCCAGTTGAACGACAGCTAAGACGCCATGTCACCAAGTGACTTACCGTCCGTAAAGGTTCTTATTCTGGGATTTCTTAGAGTGTCATGTCAGTATATTAAGAATTTCTTTTCTAAAAATCCTTCTTTTCATTGGAAAGAACTTTCTGCACATATCACATCAGCATATAAAATCTTCCAAGAACCTCCCTTCCCATGGATAAGAATCTCTCTGAAAATATATTTATTGTTTAATAATCAATTCATTAATTAAATATATTTAGATATATTATGAAAATAAAATAATTATGCAATTATTAATTAAAAATAGAAAATTTAAGATAATATTTTAACAATGATAAACATTATAATAATTATAAGTAACACATAAATGAATTATAAATTGTAACAATTAAATAACAAAAATATGTTAGAGCAATTGGTAATAATTCCTTCTCATTCACCCAAAAGGCACACATCAAAATACCACATCAACAAGAATTGATAAAAGTAAGAATTGCGACAACGATGAAAAAAGAAATTCCCATAATTTATCTTCTTGATTTTACTTTCTCTATTCCAAATTAATTGAAATGTAATGTTTGAAAAAAAAAATTCCATATGAAATTATCAAAACATTCATATTTTATATCAAATCAATTAATCACATCAAAATTATAGTATTAGTTTATTTCATGATGAATTTATGTGCGACGATTTAAAAACTTCAATATTACTAAACATATGAAGAGTTAATCAATCAAAATGAGCTTGTTTAACGAAGATTTTCATTTAAATCAATTTATATCAAATCAATTCATCCCATCAAAACTATAGTATTAGTTTATTTCATGATGAGTTTATGTGCGATGATTTAAAAACTTCACAATTACTAAACATATGAAGAGTTAATTCAATCAAAATGAGCTTTTCTTGATGAAGATTTTCATTCATTATCATCATCTATATGAGGCATTCATTCAAAAATAAAAATATTAGAATATCGTATACTTATCAAGTACTCCTTCCATACGAATTTAATCGAAAGCATTTTGATCTGACACTCGACACGAGAATTTATGTGCATTGAATTTAGTAATAATGATATTTATATCTTTATGAGTGTGTGAGAGAGAGGAATGAGAAAGAAAAAAAAATTAGGATTAGTGTGCGATGATTTAAAAACTTCACAATTACTAAACATATGAAGAGTTAATTCAATCAAAATGAGCTTTTCTTAATGAAGATTTTCATTCATTATCATCATCTATATGAGGCATTCATTCAAAAATAAAAATATTAGAATATCGTATACTTATCAAGTACTCCTTCCATCCGAATTTAATCGAAAGCATTTTGATCTGACACTCGACACGAGAATTTATGTGTATTGAATTTAGTAATAATGATATTTATATCTTTATGAGTGTGTGAGAGAGAGGAATGAGAAAGAAAAAAAAAATTAGGATTGTTTTGGTAATTTTATAGGAAAAAAGTTTTCATTTTCAAATAAGGAAACATTTCATTTACTTTGAGACGGAGAGAATAATACGTTTAATTCTAAAATTCATTTATTTGTTGTCATCATTACCTCAAAAAATTGGCGAGTCCTAATCACCCTTCCCAAACCCTGTCGATGATAGAAATACCTAGTGTTTGTACCAAAAATAGTCACAAGATCGTATAATCGTGGATCAAAAATCTAGATGATGATGACGGAATTGTCTGACGATGACCAAGATCAAAAAAATAAAACAATAATCTTATATTGTATATTAAATATGTAACTATGAAGTTGGGGGGGTCTATGTATTGGATCCTCTATATTTATAGGATTTTCACATGATACGATGATAACTTTATCTTTAGCAAATTTTCATAGGAAGATTATTTAGGAAAATATCTCGAATAAAGATATATTTTCTAAATATCTTTTTTCCCATGGTTATTCTCCTTAATCCTTTCATGATTGTATCTTTCCTATATCTCTATAATAATAACTAAAAGATAATAATTTTTGTGATCGTCTGTATAGTCCCTAGCTTTTTTGACCGGCTTGCTTCAAGTCGCTTAAGGAGCTTGTTCTGTTTATTATAGAGTAGCTCTCGTCAAAGCTTTCAAGTTTATTCCTTGCTTGTGTTATCTTTCGAGTTGTCATGATTTTAGTTTTTCGACCTTGGATCACCTTCTCATATGTGTCTTCAATTTATTTCTCTTAACTCGGCTCGGTTCATGATAAACAACGATCTTCGGTCTTTATGTCTGTTGTGTTGTCCTGAGAGTGAGAGTATGTCCTTAGTTTGAAATTCTCAAGGCTTGGTCTTCTAGCTCTTTTCTTGTTCATTGAATCCTACAAATCAAATCAATATCTATGTTGGAAACAAATCCCCTTCTCATGATTACTGCTTTCCTTAATGATGACTTAGATGACATCATGAATATCCCTTGATTTGACTGTTTGTGTGCTCGAGGTGTTACAGGTGGTTGGATTTAAGACCTTGCTCCGATTTCAATCGAACGTCCCAAAGCCGCCTTAGGGTTTTTACCTCCTTTCTCTCTTTCCTTTTGCCTTATGAATACTCCTTTTCTCCTTCTTTCTTCACTCTCTTGTTTCTCTCTTCCTGCTGTCATCATCTTTCCTCTTAAGTGAAACACAAGATGATATTAAGGATTTGAGAGAGACAAATAGATTATAATCCATTATTGGATTAGTGGTTTGTTTTTTTATGGGATTTTTTTCTTAATTATCTGATGTTTTCAATTCAGTTCTATTTGTGGTGATTGTTACTTTATGATATTCAGATCCTTCGATATTTTGGGTCTAAATTCGTTACAGATGTCGACACGACACGATGCCTCGAGTATTTTTTGGGTCTAAATTCAGATCCTTCGTTTTATAAAGAATGAAGGCTTCCAATGCATGAACCAAGTAAATAAACAAGATGTGTTCACAAGAACCATAACTTGGAATTGTGACCTCACGTGAAGCTAGCCATCAAGGCAAATCCCCCGACCGCTCGATTAATTAACCTAAAACGAGGAACCACAACGTGATTAAACAATCACGCGACAATCGATCGATAGATCATGGCAGATTATTATAACTTACAACTTTGAATATGGAGGATTTAGTCAAAACAAGCTACACACATGATACAAAGACACAATAAAAGCTTGGCCACTAATCCTAAGTTTATTAATGCTATAAGGTACAATCAAGAAGTTACAAAGGTATAGATTATTTGCTAGTGGCAATGTGGTTAGCACAAGGGAGATCTATGAGGAATGCTTTTTCTTCTATTCATGCTCGAGGCCATGTCATCGTCCGAAATGGAGAATTTATAACTCGGCATTCTTTCACACGGGAAGTACCCAGTCCGCTTCTTCTTCACTATCTCGGAGCTTACCATGCTCGTGCTCTCGGTGCAGCCTGACGAGCCAGAAGACGAGCTCATTGTCTCATCGGAGTCGAAGTTGGTTGTGGAATGACAGAGTTCAAAATTGGGGGTCATGCCATTGCGTGATCCGATGATCATGTCTTGAGGATAAATGAAGTCCGGACCCAATTGAAGGGTATTGCATTGCCTTAGGTAGGGTGTTAGATCCTTGTTGTACTTCATCACGAAGTCCACCTATTCAACCGTGTCACCCAAATCCAATCATATCAAAGTATTCAACTAGTTCCGACAGACCTATAATATAAAAAAGTCACGTAATTTTGATTCAGACACACAAGATATTAAGTCATTATCTTTCGGATACATATAAATTCAAGGGTAATAAACAATCCTCGAATCTCATGTTCCTGGCCATTATAATCAAGACAGTTTTGAACTGATTTTAACCAACTATACCTACGATTCTACGTGAACCTATTTCGTGATAATTTGCTTCCAGTTATGTTGATGCATTTTACAGCACAGAATACGAGTTTTTTGTTCGAATTCCGTGTTTAAACCTGTATCAATTACCTTGCATCCGAGAGAGCAATGAATATAAGGTTCCTGGAGGCTTCTATCACAGGAAGTGCAATAGCTTGTTGCCCCTTTGAATTGCCTATTCTGGGGCCTCTTCTTGATAAATATCACCTTCCCGCCATTGATTGTATAGGCCTGGAGATACATTTAGCTCGATTAGTCATCCAATTCATGACAACACGAAGCTAAATCATAGTAGTAACTTTTTTCACTGTCAATATGAGAAACTGCAGTCTGATATCAGATAAACTCAAACATGTCCTATTTCGTGAGACCTTTGTTACAGGTAAACTTTGTGATCATTGTACGTTATCACTGAAGATGATGAAGGGATGAGAATTGTGCCAAACCACAGCCAGATTGAGAAAGCAAGAAGAGGAAGTAAAATTGTGTGAGGAACCTGGACACTGGAGCAATCTATGAGCTTCTCAAGATCTTCCAGCCCGATAACATCATGATACACATAGCGGCGAATTTGGAGAAGCCTATGTGAACGATGCAAGGTTATGCAATGGGGACAGACACTGATGCAACAATCCAAGCAGAGCACGTTCTTCTCGTTCTTCTTGGCGGTCTCATGCCTCGTACATCCCTCGAAGAACTTCTCAGCATAAAGAGCCTCCAACCATGCCGGTTTCTGGTTTCCCTACATGCAATAACGAAAACAAACCGTACAAGATCAATTAGTTGTTTCATCAGAATTCTGCTGTTTCACCCTCAATTGCCTATGTTCATCAAACTGAAATCGCTCAGAATTTCCTTTCATCAATCAAATAATCCGCAAATCCAGAAAATCTTTTAAATCAGTTTTCGTTAAAAGGCTTACCACCACAAACTACCTTTGGTCGATTGTCTATGTTAAAAGACATGAATTGCATAATCACGGCTCTCTACATCTGCTATTCTTCCTCGAGGACTAGAAAGAAAAAAAGATCAATGTAGAGAGTGGATCATTCGCGATCAAGGTCCACGAATCATCTATTCACTTGGAATTATTACGATGTTAGCACTTGTAAGTCAAGATAGTTGGATGATGGTTACACATACCGTGATCATGTGAGAAGGCCTATGAGTACCAAGTGAAATGCACTAGCTAGATAAGATGTAGTAGGTTTAAATAGGGAGTGTGGCAAGATAGGAGTGAAGTTGATGATCACAAAAGAGGGAGACTGATTTCTTAGGCAAGTGAGGAGTAGAAGTATTTATGGAACATCACAAGAGAGGGAAGAGTAGATTGTGTGTGTGCACATATTTATTTCCTCGGAGAAAGAGACAACATGCTGCCTATGAAATCACGATACAAAACATATAATTCATTATTCACATAAATCAAATATTATAAGACATATAATTTTATTAGATTATTTTTAAAACATTTGAAAAATGAGTTCAGTCATTGAGATTGTTGAGTTTGGGAGGTTTAAGCTCCGACTATAATGATATTGATCGTTCGAATTAGACAAACTTTTGCTAAAACGAGTAGATGATAACTCCGCAATGTTACCGTATCGTATGTTAGAAGAAAGGGGGAGAAATAAAGAAACAATAGAGTAAGATATGAGGAGAACGTGGGGGCTGTTTCAATGTCTCAATGAACAAAGGACTAAAGAACCATTTATGCTTTGCTATCTTTTCATATACTGTACTACATGACTTTGCTTAAACTAATGTAATCACCTTGGCCTAAGAGCCCTTTTGCCGCAAACCAATTAATTAAACAACAACTAAAGTTAGCAAGCTCTTTTATTGGAGGATTTCACATAGGGAAACTCCATTGTTCCATTTTTCTATTTTTTTTCCCCTTTGTCACTAATAGTATGGTTAGGTATAGATAAATGTTGACGAAGGACAAGTTCAATTTGATTTAAGCTAATATCAATTTGCAAAGACCAGTCAATTCTCTAACTTTGCTATTATTGGTGGACTTCCATAAATAGTCATGTGTTCATCGAACACGAGGTCATAAGGACAGTAAGCTCGTTTTTTTGGACGATATTGTTGTCGTTGTCTGACTCTAAAATAAATACATAAAATGGTTATGTATCCTCTATAAGCAACCCACTTGTCCTGATCAGAACAATTGAAGAATGACACCTTCAAATCCTCGATTGATACCTCTTCTAAGTTTATATGATCTTCCTCTATCTTGAGTTTGAACCTTGTAGTCGTAGGGGTGAGATGTATTGTTCACGACTTAGAATCCATGTTATGTTGAAACATGATTGTGATCAGCTGAGTGAAAAATAATGGTAACAATATTTTCTACTTCCCCCATGAAAAGAATTTACTACTATAACCCAAGTTGTCTCTATAACCCAACGTACTCCCCAGACGGGATAGTTAATGCGTTAGCTACAGCACTGCGCGGGTCAGGCGCAACACCTAGTATCCATCGTTTACGGCTAGGATTACTGGGGTACCTAATCCCATTTGATCCCCTAGCTTTCGTCTCTCAGTGTCAGTATTGGCCCAGCAGAGTGCTTTCGCGCGTGGTGTTCTTTCCGATCTCTACGCATTTCACTGCTATACCGGACATTCCCTCTGCCCCTACCGTACTCCAGCTTGGTAGTTTCCACCGCCTGTCCAGGGTTGAGTCCTGGGATTTGACGGGCTTGCCAATGATATATAAATCTAAGCTTACAATAACATGATTTTGGTAATTGTAGCATATGATTGTCAATATACTAATCACAAACCAAGAACAGAAACTAACTCCCGTAACCCATATTTCAGATAAATCTATATATTAAAACAACTAAGACGCCGATCCGTATCATAAAGTCGGACTCCATCGAGACTCAAAACCTTGAGTGACCACCTTTTCAGTCGGATCAATCTAGCTAGACAGCAATCACAACTCTCGATCGAAGATCCAACTTACAGACTCCAACCTAGCGTGAATACAAGTGCCCGCATGATATCATTGATCAAGTTATGAACATCGCTCATCTTAATAATGCGAAATATCGTCGAGCAAACATCTGCTGTGCGACGAGGCAAGTGTAGGTCCGATTCGAGTAGTGAAGACAGCAGCAAAGCTACAAAAGGGCAGACATGAAACCGGAGACAAAACCAGGATTTTGGGGAGGGGAGAATGAAAGTATGAAACCAGAAAGGACACTGAAAGATAACTACTCCCACTAAATCATGAAATTCTGGTGAGCATATTTGGGTGGCTTTGTATTGCAATGTCACAACAAGGCCTACCCCTTTGCCCTCTGACAAAATGCATCAACACCACAAAAAAAAAAAAAGTGCGCATTTTCAGAGTCATGCTAGATAAACCTCACAAAATATTAATGAGTCTGGAACAAATATAAAAGTTTATTGCATCCATCAGAATCTAGATTTTAACATAATGATCATAGCAAAACCGTCTATTCTCTCCCTTGGCTTGATATGCTATGCAAACGTTCACAATGCTATGACTTAGAAGCAAAGAAGGTTTCGGGGTCCTAACGACTGGGTGGTTGAGTCGTGCCATCGCTCATAAAAAGTTAAAGCCACATAGAATAGAGATGGTAAGAACCTAAATTCAAGATCTTAATCAACCAACCGATTAATAACAGAGCATGTGGCCAACCCCCACGTGACATGAAAAGCAGGGATGTAATATTGTAAGATGAATCTCACGTGCAAGAGATCCACAAAGGGGTTTGATTCCTTGAACTGATCAAAACACACAAGCAACTACTCATTCTGCACCATTATCACTAATATAGTCAGCAGTCGAAGATCCCGTCGATTCAATGCGATTAGCTCATTCAGAGAATCAGAATACCATACCGATCTTGTCAATCACCTTGTTATATGCTGAAGCTGATCTTGACGATGCAAACAAAGCATGCCTTCAGGAAAATATTCCTGTCGAACGGCTCCATATAGCATTTTTCACTCACATAATTTCGGTTTCTATACCTGAAGAACTGGGATAGGGATCACGGTGAGACCCAATTAAGCCAAACGACTGGAGGTTCTTATAGCTAGTGTAAGAAATATACATACCATACCACTCAAGTTCTACTCAAACAATTGTATCTTAACCGTAGTTAGGAGGACCACCCTTGCAGCAAGTAGAGTTTGGTTCCTGTCATACTAGTAAAGTTCACTATTTCTATTTACTAACTCAATCTCATATGGTTCGTCACTCCTGATATGCAGAACATGAATAGCATGAGAGAGTTGGCAAGTAAATCGGCTTATCGAGTTTATATCTAGTTCCCACAGGATCTACGTGGTTAGCAGCTTATCAGCCAATACAAACAAATTAAAAGGAGTTTCCTGTAGTATAGGCCTTTGGACCAAGGTGGAGGAAGGGTTGATCTTACTTCTCAAGGCTTTTGTGCGGAAAACATGATGAAAGATTGTTGGACCTTGCTCGAGTAGTTGACAAGGCCACACATCGAGCACAAGTCCTTGATCTCTTCCTCCGTTAGATAGTTGTACGTCTGCAGAAAGAGACTGTTCTGCAAGAAATGAATGCACACAACTGGATTTCAATCCAATAACACTTCAAAGAAAGGCAAATGATTATGGATCTTATAAGAACAATGAAATCAAATGAGAAATCATAACTCAGAGAGGCCTTACAATAACTGATGATGAGAATATGAATCGAAGGAAAGAGCTGCCGACAAAAACACCACCGCTTCGCAACACGCGTGTAATTTCAGCAATCTGCGCATACTTCATATTAAACATATGCATTTGAATGTCCTAGCATCCAACTGCTGGCGGTGCAATTTTGACTCTAGGGGTGTAATATGCAGGTCATGCATGTAATTGATAACACAAGCATATTTCAGGATGAAAACTAATGAGCGATTCAGTGAAGGGCATGCTCAGTTAATTTTTTAATACTAGGAATACTATATGCAGGTTTTGCGATTAATTACTGATGACAATGAGTACAAACAACAAAATTCAAGTCGCATTATCTATTTCCTGAAGTTCAACTAGATTGAGCCTTCGATCGAATCCCTTTTCTCTTTCTGTATGACCGAAACCAAAATATTCATACTCCTGAACTACTGTAATATATTCATGTTCTCATGTATATCCTAAATCCAATATTTTTGGAGCCCAACCCTGCTTTTTCTTTTTACTCCACACAGATGACAAATAATTTCACTGCTTCTCCCATGTACAGTTTGTGGCTGACATATAATATAATTCGCCAAACAAATTGTCTGATCTAATCTAAGTATCCTAGTGTTGGCTGTTTCTGATTTTTAACAGAGAAAATCTTAATTTAGTAAGGTTGAATATGCAATTAGCATGCCGCATGTAATTTCTTGAGAACCTAAACACAGTAATTGGTTGAGGATTACTATGGTTAGAAAATCATACCCCATTAGAAGGAGATAACCAACAATGCACGGCAGCGCCAGCATGAATTGCATCAACAGAAGCTGATGGGAAAGGCAGCCTAGAAACATCTGCCCTAACAAGCGCGAGTTTCCTGCACACTTCTAATAACAGACAATAAGCAGAGACTTCATACTGAGAAGAAAATTAACTCAGCAGTTGTCTATCAAATCAGGAACTTACTCGGATAAAGTGGCATCTTCGTTTTTAGTAAATTCGTAACATTGACGAAGCATATTTTCCGAAAAATCAAGCGCAATTACATCAGAATATGCGCCAGACTTGGCAAACTTCCTGGAAAATAGGCCACTGCCACAACTGACATCCACTAGAAGACCACCTTCTGCAGGCTTGAAGTACTCTTGAGCCATTTTGAACTACAAAGAATTGTCACATAGGGAACTATGTGATGCAAGGCTCAAAGCAGAAACAAAACTTACATTACAGACTTGCATGCTCCAAACAATGCACTCTATCAATGAAGATACAAGAAAACAAGACTCAACAGAATAGTATGAACTGCGAAAGGCCCTTCACATACCTCGTCTTCCAGGCCAGGAAAACCACTTTCGCGGAAATTTTGACGCCAGCCCCTTTTATATAAAAAGGAAACAAAGGGGCTCCTGTTCAAATTTTAAAATCAAGCACACAATTAAGAACTTCTTGTGCGTTTACAAAAAGCTGCTAGGACACGAGTCATGCTTAATGATGTAAAACTTTCACCATGTCACATAACAAAGATCTTCATAATGTTTTCATTTCGTGGCGAGTTTTTGCTCGAGTAGGATTTGTTACATGTCTGGCATTTGAATCCAGACCGATAGATTGATTCCCTGGAAGCGCAAATGCTAAATCAAAACCTTCAACAACTCAATTGGATATAACCAAGAACTACTCATTGTTTACTCTACTGACAAGTTCAACCCTGAAGGACCCTTCCTAATTAATGTCGCATAACAAATCGGGCATGCCAACTTGTCCACTTCCACTGCACTCGTTCCTTTGTTGATTGGTTCCTGAGAAAGGAGGAGCTTTACTATGATTTTCAAGGCAAGCAACTAATTAAGGTGACAAAGATGTCTCAACCCAAAATCATTTTCAAGAAAGAAAAGTAGAGGGGTGGTAAGTAAAGGGGTATGGCATTGGCGCCCAAGGCATGCTCATTGGATCACTACTACATTACAATCACTGGTTCACAAATCATTACGTATCAAAAGTTCCATGGCTCCGAACATTCATGAGTTAAAGAGTCAAAAAAAAATTATGCTCCTATTCTTGGAATCAGTACTAAAGCTACAAGCTCTTGATCTAGGAACCAAGACCACTCAGTTGCTTAGTCATGGAAAGGCTACCGTGGGACGAGACATTGTCATCAACAAGCACAACACAAAGCCCATAAAATCGAACACTTGAAGTTCGTGGCTATCCAATTTTCTGAACTCTGTTGTGTTCCATATATCGCAAGAGACGGACGCACATTGGTCCAATTGGTAACCCCAATACCGTGTAGTTTATATATACCACGAGTATCAACAACAAAGGTATTCCCGTTTCCAGCGACTATCTAATAATTCCCGAAACCCTGAACCCCCTCGGCACCTCCCACCCGCACGTATTAAAATGGTTAACCCAAACTTCACAATCCATCTGGTCCAGAATTCGAGTCCCTTGTCACCCATAACTCAAACCGACAACTTCTCAAGAATCGAAATTTCACAAACCCCATTAGAATGTAATCCACAGAACATAAAACCCACAACAGGGAACACTTGTGATGAAAATGTTAAAAAGTCAATTAAAAGAGTGCTCTGTTTACTCTCTTTCTTTCCTTTTTTTTTTCCGGTTGACTTGTGATGAAAATGTGTCTCTTGTTCTTTTGTTCGTTTAAGAAAATGTGTGGAAGGAACTTTATACACGAACGCAAATAGGACACCACCCAAAATGCAATGGACCTAATCGCATTTCCACTAGTTTGAGCATTACACCGTTATGGACATTCTATCTATGCAACCCTATTTTAGTATCTGTTGATGTTGATTAAAAGAACTAGAATTTGTATAGTATGGAATTGTAGTCGACCACTTTCACAATAGGATATCCAATCAAGTTGAACCAACTCAATCGTTCAGAAACTCAGATATCATCAGGATATCAAAGTATCCTGAAACTCCAAAGACAGATCAGAACGAATAAAACTGAAACATGAGCCAGACAAACATCTTCAAGAACATGAGCAAAATAACCAAAATTGATTCAGATAAGGAGCGCAGCAAACTCACTGACCCTAGATACGGACATAAGTTACAACAGTGATGCCAAAATCCCGTTCGAAAAAACATTTTTGAATAAAATACCAAAACGGAAAAACTTGTTTGATTGAAGTTCAAGCCATGCCTACACATCCTAAATTCAATTCTGCTTTCTTTTCTTGTTTCCAGGTCCTGAGCCTCTGTTGAACGCCCTCATGTCATTCGTAGTATCCACGGTGTTCTGCTTCTTGAGACCTTTTCTCCCTCCGTATCCAAACTTGGAGTCACGGAACTCCCTGTCCTTCCTCTTCTTATCCATGCCCTTATTGCCTTTAGCGAACTGCGTCCTCTTTCCACCAGACCTATCGCCAGGGGCAGCCCCAAGCTTCTTCTTGCCTGGCCTCTCAAACCCACCACCATCCTCGAAGGGTAATGGAAGGTCCTTGTCGTTGCCCGCAAAGCCGTTCTGTTGCCTCTGCTTTCTCCACTTCTTGACAGATTCTATCTGCTCTTTCTTCTGCTTGGCTCTCTCTTTGAGTTTCTCAGCATGAACCTCCTTTGCGATCCTCTTGGTCTCTCTCCCCTTCCTCCTCTCCTCTGCCTCCTCCATCTTCTTCTTTCTATGTAAGAGACTTGATTTTATCTTCTCCATGTGGACGTCCGATTTCACCATCTCCGCATAGTAATCTGGAGGCCTCAGGAATGGGAGCCCCATTGAATGGAGCTTCTCCAAGGCTTGTGTGGTTCCGTCCAGAGCTTGCGTGCAGAATGCTGTCTCACACGCAAAGTCGTCGTTTACTTCCAATTCCTGCTGATGCTCAATGTCAATTGTAAGCTTTAGCATCCATTCTACATCGCCAGGCCAGCTTATGTCTGCGAGCTTATCGAGCATGCCATCCTTGTCATACACAGCATTCTTGGCAGGCTCAGCCAACTTCACATCTTCCTCTTTCTATTCCGATTCACATCTTCTTCTTCTTCATCTGATTCGGATTCCAAATCAGGTTCCAGAGCTTCAAGGTTATGATCTTCATCTTCTTCAATGTTGCTATCTTCAATAGTTCTCGGCTTTTTGCTTAGAACAACCATCCGGACCCAATACAGATTAACCTGAAATAGAAGGAAACAAAAGGAAAAACATAGTTGGTTCATCTCAGCCGGACTGATTAAATATTGATTTGACATATAACTTGAAAAGGACAACAGTTGAACAAACCCGCCCTGTCCTACGTAGAAAGTTGTTTCCTTCATCCACATCTAAAGGCAAGGAAATCAATAGCCATGACATTCCCCGACACAGCATCAGAGAAGAGCAGAGATGAAGGTTTTATAAGGTAGAAGCATTGTTCTAAATAGCGGCTGTTACACGTCGCTATAGCCTTTTTTTACTCCTTCCCACTACGCTATGGACAAAATTTCCGCGGTCAAAATCTCCGCTATATCAAGTTTGACCCGCTACAACAAGCCGCAATCCGATATGTTTTAACTCTTTCCGCTTTTAAAAAATATATATATGAAATGATAATATTGTTGTTGCAATCTTAATTTTGTCTCTTAAATACCAAAATTTATTTCAATGGATGACTTTATCGCTCGTTCTTTCTTATTTAAATCATAATATGCTTCATTTTAATGTTAACTTGAAAGATTATGTTTTCCCTATTTCACTGCTTCCATACTAACATTCAATTCTATACTCCATTTCAAAGAATGTTCTGTTTTTTAATATCCAATGAATTTATTTATATCGAACTTTGCTTATTTCTATATGCTTTATTTCAATATTGTGTATCTAGAAGCTTTGAAAATTTTGTAAGTATTTGGATCGCGATGCTTACTCCATATTATTTTTTATATCGTTGTATCTAAAAAAGATAAAGAATTAGAGTCATCTTTCTCACAAACTTCTAATAAATCCATAAATAGACTTGCAGATTGCAGCTTTTTGCCCCTCCCTCCCCCTCTTCTCTCTCTCGATCTCTCGATCTCAATCTTGATCTCGATTTGAGAGCTTGTTATGAATTTGTTGGTTGAACTTTGAGAAAGTCATGTTACTATTATATTATATTTTTTAAGTTTTGCATACACTACTTTTTCAAATAGCTTAATCTACTCTTTCCGCATTGGATAAATGCATACACCCAATATTTATGGAAATCAAAAATTCATGAATATCCCCGTTATATCATTCGCTATCCGCAAGCCGCTATGCTCCGCGGTATGAAATCCGCGGCCCGTTATCTGCTATCTAGAACCTTGGGTAGAAGAAGCTCAAACACTCAACAACAAGACTCACTCGATCAGTAAAGGGAGAGAAAGAGAGATATCCAAGTTATTCCACTATCATATAAGTCCACAAACCATTGCACACTCAGATTCCAAAGAACCCATGAATCTTATTGACTAAGACCTCACAAACACTTCAAACCAGAACCTCCAAGTCTATGCAATAATACAAACTGAATTTCTTGGAAAAATAACCCTTCATCAGGGATCCATACTTCCCTCTACACACAAATAAAAGGGTTTCGCACAACAATCCACCTCAAGCCCCAAACGATCTCGATGAATTTGCTTCCATCACCATCAAGGAAGCGAATTTCGTAAAAGTAAAAACCAAACCGCATTTCATACAGTCATAAAAAAAACCCGATCCTCTACCTTAAACTACCGCGACGAAGCACACAGTGAGTGCTTTGCTTTATTCTATCTAATTAAATCTATCCAAACACATCCAAAATCATCGACGCAACCCCAGTCAGGCAGAATTTCGCTTAGAATAAACAACCACCCAGGTAGTCCGTTCGATTCACAGGGTCTGGGTAAACCACAATTTACGAAATCTTACTTTTGTTTCTGTGCAACAAAGAGACTGTATTCAGATGATTTCTTAATCAAGTGGAAACACTAGAAAAGAATAGACCGAAACCTTTGAAAGAGAGAAACGATGAGAGAACTCGACCGGAGAAGCAGCGCGGAGGACGGAGCTAGTCGCCGGCGGCGGACGCGTCGAGCGACTGAGCTCAGTTAGGGTTTCGGATTTCCACTCGATGAGAGATGAGAGATGAGGGAAAATGGGTAAGCATTGGAATGGGCTAGGCCTGATACTAGCGGCCCCGTTTGTGGCTTGTGAGTGCTGGATTTTGAATGGGCTTGGCACAATTGATAAGAGACAAGATGGCTCCTCTACTCCTCTTTTCTTAAGGTGAATTAATATAAAATTTTAAATATAAATTCAACTTGCATATAACCCCAAAAAATTATTGTTTACTCCTCCGTTTTAATAAAATTATAATATTTATTAAATTGAGTTGTTCTAATTAAATTAGAATTTTATCCTATTTAAAAACCTTTTTTCTATAAAAATATCAAAACATCGTTATTATGTATTTTATATCACAATCACCAACTCCACCACTTTTTCATTTTCTTTTCTTTTTCTTATTCTTTTCACTTACAAAAATCAAAAAATAATTTAATTTTTACATCAAAAATTAAGATATATATAAATTATCATATCAAATTAAATAATTATAATTCAATTAGAACGGAGAAAATACTTTTTATCCCTCCCTTAATATGTTTTTCTTACACTCCACCTCCCAGTCCAACTTGCACCCCCACTTAAAAAATGTACTAGATTTCTTAAATGGGGTGTTAAATGTGTAGTATATTATTTGAGGATAAAGTATACTACATCATTGAGATGTGATACGAATTATAATTTATCCATATAAAATTCACATTGGGATTTATGAAGTCACGGAACTTACATTTAAATTTGGATTACGTTCTTCATTGGATGTCAATTGGTTTTCTTTTATAATCCCAGATTTTATGAAATAATAGTATAAATTCTAACAACAGAGTTTTTGTTTTTTCTTTTGTCGAAACTTCTTAGATAGAGTCATATTTTAATGATTGTATGTTTTTCATCGATAACTACCTAGACCATACGAATGAGAGAGTCTGTGGAAAAAAAATATTGCAGGAGTGATTAGTCTTAGCATTCCTTAGAAAAATACTATACATCGCTTCCTTGTAATGTTTTTTTTTAAAAGAAAATCCCTAAAGATTTTTCTTTGATCAATCGTAAATCCGGATGATTTTTTAAATCAACTTTCGCAAATGAACTCACAACCATAAAATAGTTTGACACTCGACGGATTTCGATCTTCTGACCTCTCTCCATATTTGAAGAGATGAATGAACCGTTTAGCATATGGGATGGGGTGACCCCCTTTCCGGAAATGTCAGTAGCATTCTCCAAAGTATGAAACTGATAATAATATAATGTCGTGAATAGCTGAATATTAAAGTTATGACTATTTTTACATACACATGATCATGACAAATAAAAAGTCAACTAATACCAATCCAGGAATTCTGTGATGGCCCAAATTGTTTGATCATTAGTGAATTTTTGTCTCTGTTGGTACGGGAAAACTTGCACATGATATTTGGTAGAAGAAAACCTCTAATCAATCTCACAAGTACGCGCTATTTTATCAACGTCGGCATCGATTTGATTAATTGTCGGCATCCATTTAGTGTGTCAGTGTCACCTCATATAAAACGAAATTAGAGATCGGATAACCATCTTTTCTTGTAACCATGAGGCCGAGCAAACCTACAAGGTACTCAACAGCTCATCGTCATTAACGTTAAATTATATGGTTACATGTCAGAGCATTGTGATACTGATAATATTTTCAAACTTACGTTCTATCCTTTTTATCTGAGTCGGTTTCTTTACATGATGTCGGATCGTTGTCATATAAAAGCTCTCGGGTTTAGTACGAATCGTAGCAACAATTAATTAATTTGGCACAAGATATGTAAGCAATTAGTATGACGGCCTTCATTTCTCGAATTTGTGCAACATTAATCAATAAAAAGTCCGATTTTTACATTATAAGTCGCAGCTCAATTCAAAAGTCTTAATGCACTTTCTCATATTTGCATTGAGCATGTTGGTGGCACGATCAGAAGTCTCCTTTCAAGATGTCATCTATGAACTATGAGCCTATGATGAAAGAGAAACGACAGAGGTCGATTTCCGACAGCAACAAGTACTAGAAAAACACTATGTCAAAGTCCACGGATAATGATCAATCTTATAAGATTGCAATATTATGTCTAGTTGTTTGGCCGCCATGCATGTCATGTTAATCTTCTGAAAATGTAATTCTCTTAGCAAACACAACGGGACCCATTGTGAAAAACTGAAAAACAATAAGCAGATTGGTCTGCCGTGGAAATAAACAGGAAATTAAGGGGTGTTATTGATAAAAATTAATGAAATCAAAACTAATAAAAATAAAACAGAAAATCGACAACCAAAATTATAATCATGCAATAAAATGATTTTTTTTGTAAAGAAAATTTTGAATACAGTATTAAGATGAAACAGAAAATAGAAAATTAAAACCCTTTTTTTTGTTTTTTGTTTTCTGTTTTCCTTTCATCTATTTATAAAACAATAAAAATCAACCATTTCATCAACAAAAAAAAAACCAAAAAAAAAAAAATGATACTTCCAAACAAACCCTAAGTGTCAATTACTTTGAAGTTTTATTGGACAGGCTTTGGGTAAAATTCATGGAATGGCGGTGCATAGAACCATCAACAAAAGACCAAATAAAGAACATATCGAATATCTTGAATCTGTCTAATAACACATAAACTTATATATATGTACAGTATTTACATTGTATAATATGAACCGAAATACTCTCTTGGGAGGAAAAAGTGCGAAAAAACATTTGTTGTCCCGACAAATATGGCACCGCGACAATGATGGGGCGGATGACGAAGCCAAGAAGTAAAATTGGGCCATGATCCAAGTAAAAAGCCCAGCAACTTCCATGGCTCACAAGGAAAGGGTAAAAAATGAAACGAATTGAATGGGGAAGCCCAACGGCTAGATGTACGCTGGGGTCCGTTTCCACATGGGAGTTCCGTTTCCACCTGAGCCGCCGACAGACCTCGTGGCCCCGTCCCTTCTGCCCTCTCATCTCGTGCCATGTCAGCTTGGCGTCGGAGGTTTTCATGTACATGTAGATTTGTTGGGTCCGTCCCTAGCCATGATTTTAGGCATTCGGTATCTGTGAAGCATATTAAAAAACAATTTTAATGTTGTAAACATGAGACAAATTGAATATATTTTATTCATTTTATAATCTATATTTGATCGGAAACGTGGATATTTCGAACTCACATTCTCACGTTACACGGATCAGGTTTCATTGGTAGGAACTTAGCAAACTCATTGAATCTCTGACAATAATCATTCCATTCAAATCTAATGAACATAAACAAGGGTACCAAAATGAGAGCGTTATCCAATCTGAATGATCATCAAAATAAAAAAGAAAATCGATTAGAATAATTAAAAATATATATTGCCAAACATCATAAATCAATCAAGAAAACTAAATATTTTTGCCTCATAAAATTGATGACAAACTATAGCCTTTTGATAAGACACTAAACAGATGCACAAAATCCTGTTTGGTTGTTGCGTGGAAGTTCCACCAGACAAAGCAACAATATTTTGCCTATTTGGCTAAAGGGTAAACCGTTTTCATGCCAAACCCATTTCCATGACAATTTCCTGTCTCCAAATCGGCTACTCTTAAGATGTGATTAATAATTATGTAGTTATATTTTAAATGTTAGCTTAAAATTTGATTAGAGTTGTTTCTCAATATGATATGACAATGGATGTGATATCAGATCACGAATTGAAATTAAGTAAAACAACTTAGATTTATCAACACAGCCAATGACAAAACTTAAACAGTCATTATACCAGGCGGATATGATGAGGAGCCAAAGTGTACGACATATCAATTAGTCCATCATCTATCCGAACTAGGAAATGGGCTACAGGTGAATACTGAAAGAGTGCACTGTATGCACCCGTTTATGTCAATCTCGTATCAAATCCGGCATTCAATATTGTTTAGGAAGTTACCACACCTGTTTCTTGGTACGTCTTGTTAACCCATGTGGTATTGGCAACTAGGAGATGAATATGGATCTCGACTATAGTGAAAGTCGGTCGGACTAGTCATTCTGGATTGATGTCCATGTTCATCCATCGCGATATAGAAAAAGTTCCTGTTAAGGATATCGACTACTTAATATCATCGATAGATGTGCGTTACGCGGAATCGGTGCTCGAGGTACTGAGGATAGAGCCCTTAGACTCCCCGCTGAGCAGACAAGGGATCCAGGGGCCTGTAAAGAATTTTCTTCTAGCATGACCACTTGTAATTTATACTTCTAATTTGAAGTTTCAAGGATATGCTTGTCTCGTTGTATGGTATCATGGTTGTTTTAGTTATCGCTCTATCGAGAATATGTTTCCAAATGCCAAATATTACATCATATGGATACAAGATTCGAAATTCCGAATGGTGCTTGATTGTAGATACGTGGAGGAGATGGAAGTCAGAAGTTTGTGTTTAGAAACATGATTTGATGTTCTACCATTAATTCTGATTTTTACTAAAATTAAAATTTTTATATGATATCAGAATAGATATGATATTAAGATCATTATAAATCAAAGTATATCAAATAGACTTTCACTTGTTGATGAATCACAAGGAGAACACTTATATCATAAGTTCCATGAACACAAAAGTAAAGACGGAACTCAAATAGCATACCAAATGATTGGTCATTTCGTTAGACCCCATGAATCACAATTTCCCCTCTCAAAATAGGGAAAAGAGGTAAGAAAACAGTGAAGATAGATGAAACCAAGAAAAACAGAACAGAACAAATTCATTAAACTCCCAATTATTTTTCCACCTGATGAAAGATTTATGGCCCTCATTGTCCCCTTTGTCCTCTATATTTAAGTAACCCCTATTTAGCTCAAACCCATGCCATGCACCCACCTCTCATACACATGAAAGCCAACTAGTAACTACTAGCACCTCATTTCACCACCAAATAACAAAGAACTTGATACAAGTTCTTGATTCAGTGTCATCCAATCTATGCAAATGAGGGCTTCTTGTATGTTCATCTTCCTCGTTGCTTTCCATATCTTGGTCACAGAAACCCAAGGTACGTATACTTGCATCTTCGAGTAGATACAGATGTAGTGGATTGATGTCATTTCAGAGTATTATAAGTTGTATGAAATACGATTTTTTGGACATACTATTATTAATTTAGATTTTTGATAGACCTAATCTCTCGACATAGTATAAAAGCAGGTCAACCTTGTTCAGCACTTGGTGTATATATTCCCGAGCCTACTATGATCCGTTCGAACCTTAGTTAGAATTGATTTCTCAATAATATATAACCATTCTGCATAATGTCCATGCGTTTACATATCAATAAAAGTATATGTATAACTAACATCTCAAATACTAAGCATATGAAGTAGCACGATAGCCGGATCATGTTAAAGAGAACTCCATATATATGAACTGCTCTGAATGTTGTTTGTACCTTTTATTGCTTCTACTCCAATGCCCTTATCTATGTTTTATTGCGCTGTTATAGGGATTCGATTATCGACTTTGACGGAAGATTCTGAAATAATCCAGGTGGGCAAACTTCCTTCTGAAACACTAATACTATATGTTTGTTCTTTAGTGTTCATAAGTTGAATTTTCTTTATCCAAAATTTATCAATTTTTTGCTCTGAATGGATGAATTCTGTTTCTGAGATGCAGAGCAATGTCATGAGAACCAAAAATAACGGAAATGGGAAGGAGCTTGACCTCTACCTAGAACACCATTCATCAGGTAATATTCAATATTTCTGATTATTTTCTTTTCCCTAAAGTTGCGTGATTTACATGATCGCGCAAGTGAAAAATGATTCCTTTCTACCACTATTGAACATTTAAATCACATAACGTTCGATACTAATATGAATGATAAAATACAAATATACTGTAATTCCGAACTTATAATATGATCCAAAAATTGATGCTATTAAATCTTTGAAGTTTCACATCAAAATCAATTGATAATGAATTGTGTCATATATTAATTTCACCTTATCAATATAAGTAAACTATTCTCAACAGATCGACACAACTCAGACATATTGGAGAAATCATTTTTACCTCTGCGATCTGAAAAGTAGGTTGTGTGCACGGCCATATCATTTAAGCCATGTGTGGTCCTTTGTACATCCAAAAAAACATTCCTCACGCGGAGTTACGTAACATTTAATTTGCAGGAAAAAGTAGGAAACTGTTGAGCTCAACCATACAAACATCCATGCTTCATGGTTTGCTGAAAGAAGCAAGAGAACAAGAAGTCAATCATGAGAACCATGCAAAATCAACCTCGAGTTCGTCGAATTTGATTTCCGGCCATAATCGGAGATTCGAGGCCAGAAAGTTTGATGAGTTGATGGATATCTCGGAGATGGACTATTCCCCTGCAAGGAGAAAAGCTCCAATACACAACTGAACTGTATTATCTGATTTTCGTGGAAGAAAAGACAGGCGAGCACAAATATATGAGTAAATCCTGCAGCGAACTAGCCAAGATCTTCTAATTTCAGGGCTTAGGTTGGAGTAATTTCTCAGGATCACGTTAATTCAGTGACGCTACAAATTCACGAAACTTCATTAATCCGAAGAACAAGATCGCAAATGCTAAGTCCCTTAAGCAATATCCAAGGTTCAAAGATTTGATTTCGCATACTTGATGATGTATTTACTATTACGTTGTACATACATATGGGAGAGCTGTCGTTCATCATGCAACACTATTATATAGTACTCCATATTGCTATTCTTTTGATGACTTCAAGCAAATCTTGGTATAGATTAAAATATCAGTTCATTCATACTGCATTTTGTCAACTTGTTTCATATGTAGTTTGATGACTCGATTCTATATGGCTTCGGGTGATACAACATTATGATTTTTTGTTGGTATTGTTCATTTAAATGTAGTTATTGAAGCATAATAGTGTCACATAAAATGTGACAAAGTAGTGTGGTTAAAACAAGCTGGAGTACAAACTTGTTAGGTGAAATGAAAGAGAAAAAAACTTGTTTGAAAATCTTTACCTACATTGGTGGTGTGGGAAGTGAAATAAGCATATATAAGCGCTTCTGCATTCCATCTCTTTTGCATATTGTTAAGCTTTATATATATGTGAACAATCCAGTAGACAAATTGGGACGGAGTATCATTTTTATTTTCTGGTTTTTATTTTTTGGATTTTTGTTTTTTAAATGGATGAAATAAAAATTGAAACAAGATAAAAAATAATTGATTTTTTTTTTTTATCGAAGTATAGTTCTCAAGATTTCCTATATAGAAAATTATTTTATTTGATATAGTGACTTCAGTTTCGTTATTGATTTTCTGTTTTTGTTAGGGGTTTTATTTTTCACAATTTTGAACAACAATATCAAATAGGCCATTAGCAATCACAGTTTCAAATTCTTATACCAGGGACGAAACTTCGCTTATTCCTTTTGTGAATAAGCTTTTTTTAAACATATAGGTCCCTGGAGTGTGAGGTTCGTGGTTTTAGTCTTGGTCATTTTACAGCGATTGTAAACTTTGAATTGTGAAAGAAAAAACTCCGGCTCAGGAATCAGGATATCTCCATCTGTATCTCACCAGGATATCTCCATCTGTATCTCATAGGAAGGTTCCGATCGTGTATTTCCCACAGCTATCGTAGCAATTTTGTGTTCGGGCCTTTGGGCTCGTCCTACGGAATCCACCAGTAAAGAGCATCTACAATGATCAAACACAAAATGAGTCTCCAAACTCAATAACGTTTGACGTGAAAAGTAAGAAATGGAGAACTCCAAATTTTTGAAAGGTTTCAAAATGTAATGGTTATAATGATAGACACAAAACACACATCAAATGAAAAAGAAAAAGAGAAAACAAAATCAAATCCGATTAAAATGATTAAAGAGAGAAACCAAGATTGGTGGGCCTCATTCTCTATACTGAGACTCTCATTAAGAGACTCAAACAAAAGAATTTGATGTAGAGTTTCTCCAAATATTGAGGCAAAAAAAAAAAAAAGCACCGTTGTAATACAAATTCGCACTCAGAGTTTGTCTGATATTTTCATGAGGTTGAGTCTAAAAATTTCATATGATGCTTTGAAATAGAGTTTTTCTGTTTCCAAGGAAATCATCCTAAGGATAGAAGAAGCGTAATAATGATATTCATAACATTATTTGCCAGGTATGCACACTGATATAACACTGAATTACTTCAAGTCATCATATAAAATGAGACATTTTTCAACCTAAACAAACAAGAAGCAGGATTATGTAAAAAATAAGAAGAAGAAGAAGAAGAAGAAGAAGAAAATTGAAAAAACTTAGGTGGTCATCAATTATCATAATGTTATGGGCCATTTGGTTGCGTGCTCCCAACGTCACGAAATTCAGCCGTTAGAGGGACCTTGACTCCCATTAAATACCGCCGGATCTCATTATCGTATAAACCCCAACACAATTTACATTCCCATTTGAATTTCAAACTCACGAAATCAAACCGTGCTTTCTCTCTCCTCTTCGCGCTCCACAACGATTCCGATCATCATTTTTTCATCGATTTCTCATCGATCTCTCACTTGATTTCACGCACCAGATCGATCATTGATTACTCGATCAATCTATCGCTCTCTTTCAATCCAATCGATCATTTGTCTAATTTTGTGTGTTTTGGGTTTCAGGGTTGGATTTCTTTTTCGACTATGGATATGAGAGGCGCATTGCTGAGGTATCTTTCTGCTCCTGCGAGATCCAATTACAAAGAAAATGTAAGATGTTTTCCATCTTTTTTTATATGTGATTCCAAACCCTAGCCGAAGTAGTGCTATGCTTTGACGAGGGAAAAATGTTTGCTTTTGTGAAAGCAGATTTTCAAATTAGAGTTCCCACATAATTCCATGGAATTCTATGCCATTTCCCATTGTGATATAAATTCATGCTTTTTAGCTGATTTTACATGGTTTGACGAGGAAAAAAAATGCTTTTGTTGTTGATGGCATTGGAGTGTGGTCCTAATTCTGTTTTTTGGAGGATTCCTCGTGGAGCAAAGGCACGGCCGTGCGCTTGACACTGCTGTGTGCGATGGAGGTTCTGGCCTCTCGAAGGACGGACAAGAGGAAAGCCATGTCGGGGCAGACACGGCCGTGCGGCCTTCTTGCCTGCTCCGTGGATTTCGTGCACATTTGTTTCTTCGAGATTTAGATTTAATTTATTTAAATCTTTTTATTTGTGGATCAATCAGAATTTAGGAAAATTAAGGTAATTTTGTGGGTCTATAAATAGTTCTTATAATAACAATCTCCGTATTTCTCTATGTTGAGAGGTTTTGAGAAAATGAGGTCTTTTATTGATAACAAATAGTAGTATTTATACAACATAATATAATAACTTAAACTATATTCTACACTCCCCGTAAACTGGAGCATATATGTCTAATAAGCCTAGTTTGAAGGTGAAACGACAATGAAGAGATCGAGATAAAGCTTTTGTGAAGATGTCTGCAGTTTGATCACCAGCTGATACATGCTGCAGCTGGGTTTTTTCTCTGTTGAACCTTTTCACGTATAAAATGACAGTCCACCTCTATATGCTTGGTTCTCTCATTGAAGATTGGATTCTTGGCAATGTGAATGATAACCTTATTATCACAGTAGAGAGCTGGAGGATTAGGTAACCGAACACCGAGTTCAGATAGGAGGCGTTCAAGTCAAGTTAACTCAGAAGTAACCAAAGCCATGGCTCTATATTCTGTTTCAGCTGAGGAACGGGTTACAACTGTTTGTTTTTTGGCTCGTCATGTAACTAGATTTCCACCAAAGTATGTACAATAACCACTGGTGGAACGTATATCATCAGGAGATCCAGCATAATCTGCATCAGAGTATGCGGTAAGAAAGAGAATAGCTGTAGGTCTATAGATGAGTCCCTTTCCAGGAGACTTCTTCAAATACCTCAAGATATGGTCAACAACTATAAGATAAGACTTTCTTGGAGTATACATGAACTGACTGACTAAACTCACTGCAAAAGATATATCCGGTCGGGTCACAGTCAAGTATATAAGTTTGCCAACAAGTCTCCGATACATGTCTAGATTTGGAATAATAAAGTCTGGCTCATCAGTAAAGTTGGAAAGCTTGAGATTTTGTTCCATTGGAGTGTCAACTGGTTTACACCCAAGAAATCCTGACTCTTTTAGTAGATCAAAACAGTATTTCCTCTGATTTTGAAGAAAAGACTTTCCCTGCTTAGCAATCTCAATCCCCAAAAAGTATTTGAGAGTACCCAAATCTTTGATGTGAAATTGTTTTGAGAGATGAGATTTCAGCTTGGCAATTCCAGTTGTATCATTCCCAGTAATGATAATGTCATCAACGTAAACAAGTAGTATCACTGTCCCTTGCGAACGTCGATGAACAAATAATGAAGAATCTGCAGAGCTCCTGGAGAATCCAATGGCATATACAACCTTGTTGAATTTCTCAAACCATGCTCGTGGAGATTGTTTAAGCCCATACAGTGACTTTCGAAGGCAACACACATGGTTCTCCCCCGCAGTCTCATACCGAGGAGGCTGAAACATGTAAACAGTCTCTGCCAAGTCACCATGTAGGAAGGCATTCTTGATGTCAAGCTGATATAATGGCCATGAACGATGCACAACAAGTGAGACCAGTACGCGAACAATATTGAGTTTGGCAACTAGAGAGAATGTCTATTTATAATCAATACCATACTGTTGGGTATACCTCTCGCCACAAGACGAGCCTTTAATCTTTCAACTAACCCGTCGGGATTGTGCTTTACCGTATAGATCCAACGGCAACTAACATAAGACTGTCCTGGGGGAATGGGAACAACATCCCATGTGTCATTTTCCCATAGAGCCTACATCTCTTCATTCATAGCAGCTTTCCATCCTAGATGTGCAAGTGCCTCTCTCACTGAAATTGGAACAGAAATAAATGACAAAGTATATGCAAACTTTCGAAGAGAAGGGATAAGACAATGATACGATATAAAATTAGCAATGGGATGTAAAGTACAAGTACGAGGATGCTTACGAAGGGCAATGCGTAGATCATCCGGAGCAGGCGCCATTGGTGGAGAGTGAGAAGCTGCAGGAATGACTAAGTCGTGGTACGAAGGAAAAAGTAGGAAAAAGTAGGGATCATGGTACGAAGGATAGATAAAGGTGCATGACCAAGTCGTCGATGCCAATCAATACTTATAACCGCGGAAAGAGAAGTAGGTGATGCATTCAAATGATAAAGTCCCTGAGCTTCACGATCTTCACCAATCACTACCTGAGTCAGAAGATTCTGTATCACAAAAGAGGAAGGAGAAAATGTGATGGATCAGTTGTGTTCTTTTGTAAGGTGACTCACAGATAGTAAATTATATCTTAAAGAAGGTATTGAAAGAACAGATGGAAGAGTAAGAGAGAGAGGCCCTGAACCCAACACAGGAGCGGTATTCCCATCGACAACTGTGATGAATTGGTGTGACGTCTCAGTCATAGTGGGAATGGTGGACTGAGTGATGTGATCTGTTGCACCAGAATCAATAACCCATGAGGATGACCTAGAGATATGGACTGATCAAGACAGAAGTCCTTAAACAGACTGAATCTCATGGGAGGAGAGTCCAATGCCAGAAGTGGAGGTCGAAGGCGTCTCAACTAACACCTGTCTAGCAGAAGGGACCGGTGACTGATCAGCATACTCATGCTTCTTCCAACAAATAGTAATATGCGTTGATCGAGATAAAAGTTCTCGAACAGACTGAAGCTTCTGGGAGGAGAGACCATTGGTGGAAATGGTCATAGAGAAGTCGACAAGGAAAAAACATTTCTTTGAAAGTTCGCAGGAAGTTTGCCGAAAACACTGTTTTGGTCAACGACACTGTTTGGTCAAGGCACTGTTCTTCACTATGCAAAACATTGTTCATCTTCGTCTCCATTTTCTCTGATTTGCTGAACACCAAATCAAATTACTGAATTGTTGTCGCTTGAGTTAGACGCTACTCGGAGGAGATGAGCAAGTCATCGAAGATTGTCAAGTCGTCGGAGTTCTTCTCTGCTCGGAGGAGATGAGGAGGAAAAGGAGGAGCAGTCGAGATCTATCGGAGTTCGTCGCTGCGGAGGAGGTATAGTTCAGATCTGCCAGAGTTCGTCGCTACGGAGGAGGAGCTGCGGCGCTTGTTACTCCACACCGGAGGTTCGATCTGCCGATGATGTTTTCCGGTCAGATCTGATGTGATTGGGAATGAGGAGAAAGAAGAGAGGAGAGAAATGAACCTTACTCTGATACCATGGTTAGAGGTTTTGGAGAAAATGAGGTGTCTCATTGATAAGAAAGAATAGTATTTATATAACATAATACAATAACTTAAAGTATATTCTACACTCTCAATAGTGGATCTCGTCGACGACAGTGAGTTTTTTTTTCCTCTTGAGGGTTTTTCCACATAAAATTGATGTCTCTTCTTCTTTATTGATTAATCGTGTGTATGAATCGATGATATTAGAGTCGGATTGATTAACCACATAGAGTGAGAGAGTGATTGCAAACCCTTATCTATTGAGAAGTAATCGATTGAATTCAAGTGATGAGATCGGGGATTTCCACGAATCATCTTCGGTATCAATTTTACAAAGGTTGAGGCTCTCTAATATTGTCATATGATTTGGAACTTGTAGGATTGTTAGAATTTTGGATCGCCATATAAATAAAAGTAATGGTTTAATCTAAACCTAATTAAGTTTCAAATCTATGATATATATTATGTTCACATTTATTTTAAATAAACTAATTGAAAATCTCGTACGATCCAATATAATATCCTAATTGGCATCTTATGGCCAATGAAGTTCAACAAAAGGCATTGCGATGTTGCATAAATAATATCGAAACTTCCTTCGGTTCTTTATTTATTGCATAACTAATGCAATTACTACCTAATTATGCATGTTACAATCATACATATTATGCTGCATGAATGTTATAATCATTAATGCATGAAGAAAGTTTTGCGTCCAAAACACACACATATATATGTGTGTCAACAGAGGGTGAATGTAACACAAAAAGAGCAAAAACAAGACGGAAGAAAGAATAAGAGAGAAGGGAAAAAGGAGAATATAAACTTCTTATCCTCAACATCTTAAAGGTCATAATTGCCTAAGCCTTTTCCTCAAAAAGCTTTTAGATTTCTTATAAAAAAGAAGATTTGATGCTTCTCTCGATCTAAGTGATCAAGTTTTTTGGAGGTGGTTCGAATCGACGTCCTTTAATCGGATAGGGACTGAATAACATCTTAAGCAAGCAATGTCGCATTGTCAAGATTTTCAAACGTAATATTACTTTAATTGTGCCCATTTTGCTTTTGTGCTCCAACAGTACATTCCAACTACTATGTAGATTCGAGGTTTTGTTAATTGACAAATAGAGCAATTTTTGAATTTCATGCATTGCATCATATTCATAAACATAGAAGAAAACAACTAATTAACCCGAGAGCTTTAGAGTTCATCACAACCTGTTAGATCAATGCCCAAATGATATAACTATTGCATCTCAAAGATTCCGAATATAATACTAATCCGCCAAACTATCAACGATATCGAGTTTTTACTTGCTCAAAACTATCTATAAGAAATACATTATATGTGAGGTTATAAAAAAACACGACTGCAACAATGAAGGCATCGATAACTCTTGGATATCATCCAATAGATGTAGTCATCTCTTCTAGGTATCAATCTGGGAAGATATCAATGGAGTCGCAATGCCATCCAACGAAGTGTGAAAGCTGAAGCTACTCAAAGGACATATGGTATTGATGAGCGATAATTTTGTGCATAATTTGACAGTGCATTATTTAATATCATGTCAATATTTGGATACTTTTACGGATTCGGATTTAATTTTGAAATGTTTCGCAGAAAATTGATGCAAAAGAGAAAAAACAGTGAATAATTGGATAATTATGTAGATTTTTATTCAAATCTCCCAACAAATTTGATTTTTTAAAAATTGAAGACCAAGAGCAATATAAAAGGGGAAGATCAGGAAAATTTTAAAATATAAAATAAAAATAAAGAAGAGACGAAGATAGGAGAATAAAACAACGTGAAGTAGAAGACGAAGAGGAGAACGTGTGGAGATTGAGTTCTACCTGTACTAATCATCGACGAGTTTTTTTTTCTATTTTAATCTTTGATCTAATCGTTGTAGAAATTTTCGATGAAACGTCTGGATTTCATGAATTGTTTCTCTTGTTAATTGGGCAAAAATTTTTGAAACCCTAAATTTATGGTTTGTTTTGGTTTATCAAGTTTTGATTTTCCGTCCATGCAAATTGTGACTTTCTTATCAATATAATGCTTGTTTATTGATTGGCCATCGATTACATGCTTTTAGGGTTTAGCATAAGTCTGAGAGAAGACTATTAAACTTTGGTTACGAATTTTGCTGATCATATGAGATGGAAATATAAATAGATTAGTTTCTATATTGCGAATTCTTATGCTTAAAGTTTTTAATTAGGGAGCGCCTGAGGCCAAAAGGCAATAAGGTGTATTAGTTGAAGAAGTCTTTGTTGCTCGAATGAAAACTTTGATTAGTTTGAAGAATTTGTTGGCAACTTGTGGATATCAAACTTGATACATCATTAAGAATATTTGGATAGGGTAAAACGAGGTTCATTGCCCTGGATTTCAGTGCATAAATTTTTATCACAATCAATTTCATTTGTTAGATTATGTTGTATTTTATTGTTTCTACATTGAAACTTTATCGATCAAACTTATTAGATTATTTCGATATTGGTTCTTAGTACCAATCCTCGTGAGAACGCTACTCTACTCATCACTTGACACGGATATGATCCACCAACGAGTGATCGATAATTCCCGCATGTCCAAAAGCCAAGAATTGAAAGATTCTGTAGCCCACCTCTCATTTGACATTAGAGATTCCAAAAATTCTCTGATTAGTTTGTCTCCATTTTTCTTGAAACTCTTTCATCTCATGATAAAAATCTATGACCGTTAAGGCATATGCACATCTCTTAAAGAGCCCAACGATATAATCCTTGTATGATGTTAACATATTAGTCCCTCTTTATCTTACCATGAGATTATCCTTGAGATGACGAAGACAAAAGGAAAAGGGATGAAACACAAAAACTTCAAGAAATACTTGCAAAAGATCTAAATTACGATCTGATACAAAATCGATCTTTCAATCAATAGGAATAACTTGTTGAAGCTGTAAAAGGAACCAACGCCAACAAGAATACGTCTTCTTATCAATCACAACAAATCCCAAAGAAAAAAGTACTTTTTTTTTATTTAAAAACAAAACCCAAACAGTCATAAAGGGGAACAATAAACAAACAGAGCGCCTGTTCTAAACAAACAGAGCGTCCATATTAAAATTATAGCATTAATGATTTTTTCAAAGGAAAAGCATACCCCCATATTAGCATCCTTCCCTATTGCTCTTAATATGACTCCATTGTAATCGTCATTCAGGAATATATCGTCGAGAAAAAAATAAGGTCTATAATGATTGAATTACATGATCGAAGCATTGAAAGAAACAAAGAGTCTGGAAAAACAATTTGTATTGTCATTAACATCCAACGTAATACGAATTTTAGGATTAGTTCTTGCCAAAGTTTCAACATATGGCTTTAGTTTTGCTAACGACTCGGTATAATCTCCAACAACTATCGTCTTTGTCTTTTGAAGGACTCTTCATGATTTCTTATATGATAAATCCAATCCATAATTGGATTGTAAAAGGTTGCTCACCTGGTTGCTGCCAACATGAGAATCACGATATGCCATTTCTATAACAGCCTCGACAATCCATTCTGCGTTTCTAGTATTCACAGATCACTCCGAAAAAATAATTGCCATCATGTGTGTATTATTCAGCTTCCAGATATAAAAAAAATTTATTGTATGCACACTGCGAAGCCTTAACAAACCATTCACAACCATTCTCTTCGAAAGCACATATCGCATAAACCCTCTCCTTTTCACCCCTCTTTATAATATATCGAAATCCGACCTCACTCGCATATAGCGCAAGAGATTTTCAAAATAATTGCACACCGTCATGGAAAGCCTCGCCTACATTTTGAATAAGATTAGACCACTACGAAAAACGTAATGTTTGTTGCATATTGCTCGACGTATCGTCTTCCAATCGAAGAAATGATTCATGCACAACATTGAGTGATGTCGTTTGGTTAGATATGGTTAGGATGACTTTCTTCTTTTCATCCATGCATCTCTACTGTATGGATTTATTTAGTGCAGGAAAGCAAATTCGTGAATTCCTTGAGATGATATGTTGTAGAGTCGCATACATGTGAGCACCTTATACCGAGATATTGTTGTGAGATTAGACAATCTGCAGTGATCGATACTAATGTGTTGAGATGTGTTTTTCCTTTTTCTTTTTCTTTTGACAGATTCTTCAAGGAATCCAGTGATGAAGAAAGGAAGCATTCTGAAAATTTGATGAAATATCAGGTAGACTAATATGTCATTTTTAATTGACCTAGAGTTATAGAATCACATCAACTTTCTCAACCTTTACTGATACATTATATGTAATGCCTGTTATTGATGATGTATTGATATTTTATTTGTTATCAGAACACTAGGGAGGAAAAGTGAAGCTGTACTCCATCGTAGCACCCCTTTCTGATTTTGAACATGATGAGAAAGGAGATGCATTGCATGGTGAGCTCAGTTACTTTTTACCTTGGAGAAATGGCCCATGTTTGTTGTACGGGGCGTGGCAGTTTAACTACCCCCTTGATTGTTAAGATCTATAAAGTATATGCATATACTGTTTGTTCACTGATAGTGGGTATGATAACTAATTAGTATTTTCTTTATGGAGCTGGATTAGATCTTTTTAGTGAAGTATTATGTCTCGATCTTCTCTTTATAGTGAATCGTAATAGTCTGGTAATGTCATCTCGGATGAGATATTTTTAGTGAAGTGTCATATCTTTTTTATCATGTATGTTGCTTTCTTCTTTTAAATCTATGATATTCTCACAGGCCTCTGAAATCTTTGATATTGATGTTTTTTCAGCTATGGAGCTCGCTCTCTCCCTTGAGAAGCTAGTGAATGAGAAATTACTTAAACTGCACAGTGTAAGTTGGCAGCATCTCAGCTACTTCTCTGATTCAGTGGACATGAGATTGACTTAGTTTAATTAAAGGTTTCAAACTGCCTTATATGTACTGGAAACTGCAAAAGCAGAAGCTATGTCTCTCATGTCACAATTCTAAATGCAACTATGTGTGAGAAAGCTGTTGTATCCCTTTTCCATTACTGTATATGACTATCCGTGAGTTACTTATCTCACATGCTTTTTCCTTTCTCCTTTCAGGCCGGTTGTGTGAAAAGACAGTCCATTGCCAGCTGCTTTTAACCGAGTTTTACAGGTGTTTTGTGCTGTAACCTCTAAATCTCCCCATAAACTGCTGCTGAAATCAAGAATAGCTGAATTGTATTTTGCAGTTCAGAGATGCAAGTGGCATTCAATCACCAGTCTCGTTTGGTGGCTTTGGGAGCTTAACAAGGCACCTCCACAGATAATCTCATATCCTCTTTAAATATCCAAAGCACCAATAGTGGATTCAGTCGCTTTGTAAGACTCAGAACTACAATTTGTCAAAAAAATTCTGTTCCTTGTTGACTGATTCAGGCATACATGAAGCAGTGGAAAGCGACTTTCTTGATTCTTACAACCTATCATTACTGAATCCTTACATGGTTCATGCTCTACTTTCAATCTGCATAATTAGCCTGGAATTTTTTTGTGGAGTCTTTTCCCATCCTTTATGTCTTTATATGGCAGCCCAACTTAAGTTCATCATGGTTATTTCAAAGAGCAATGCCAGCGAAGCAACAAGCTGGTATTTCACCTGATTTCATCACTGAACTGCTTCATGTCAACTTCCAGAGCATGGAGGTTAAGCTCACTATCACTTCTTAGAGAACGAGATTAGGTATATCGCCTCTGTTGTTAACTAAGAGTTCAGTATCGTTTGATGCATTAGAAGCTGGGTGATCCTGTACTCAGATAATTTCTTCCGGTTAGTCACCGGAAACTACGGATAAGTGTTTTTTCTCAACAGATTGATGTTGGGATTGAGTTTTTGTTCCGACATAGCAGTAATAAAATTCGTTTCTTCTTTTTGCAGGATGTGATTCAATTCGTGCCTCTTGTTAAAACTTTGGGCTTAGTCATGTTGACCAAACCTCAGATCATCCCATCCATTTTCAAACAGGTAGGTTTCTGTTCAATGTCAGGAAAAACATCATTGAATACATCCTGATCAACAAAACATTAAGTACTAATAGTGGAGGATTCTGACAAAACAGATTCAATTAAGACGTTATGTTTCAGATAACTGACGTTCTATTTGATTCAACGAAATACAATAATTTGTATGTTGCTCTGTTTAATACAACTATCGCTCCATTTAACTGGCATGATCACAAAAGAGATTACAAGCATCAATCTCTGCCACATTATTATTACACTCGATAATTACATTAATTGTTCATAAATCAAGACATTATCAAACAATGTCTTGAAGTCCTCATGATCTCTCAATAACCATCGATGATATTCCGGGATCGAACAAAACAAATTCAATTTATGTCGATATTCGATTTTGAATCGATCTCGTACCTTATAAACAAAATCTTCAAAACCAAAATTTGAATCACAACCAAACGATCTCGAAATCACATCAAACCTACAAATCAAAATGTCTTGTTCTCCATCAAAAAATGAGATTCAAAGATGATGCCAAATCCCGACGCGATCAGAAGCTTGAATGAGGGAGATTGAAAGAATGGACCCGCATAATGTCACAAAAATAATGGAGGAAACATCAATGTTGGTTATGGAAGTGAGAGTCCGGTTTTGGAGAAATTTCAAAAAGTTGTATGTTTGTAAAAATAAAATCGCGTGTATATCTTTTTGTGATTATTGTTCAAATGTATGTTAGGGTCATTCATTTTCCTTAAATGTTATAGGAATAATGTTTTCAATATTTTATGTGATAAAGTTTCCAAAATACGTTTAAATAGTGTCAAAAATCAAATCAATATTTTTTTTAGAGATGAAAGGAGTACATATTTTTTTAATACCTTTTTTGTTTCTTTTTATAAGTAATGCTTTTTTCTTTATTTTTATAAATTCTAGTATAAGGCGGCAAAAAGGCCATCGAGAATATTTTATAAGTTTTTTTTAATTATTTATGAGTTGATTGATTGCTTACATTGTAATATATAGTTCAATAATCCACAATTCATTATCTTGAGTGTTTGCTCGACTTAAATCAATGTTTGTTGATCTCTTCGACATACTCAACAAGATAACATATGTCTCAAACTTTCTAGATCATTTAAAATCCTATTCTCTCCTCAAATGAAAAATACAATGCTTCATTTTTTTTTTTTTAAAGTTTCCCACTAAAATTATTGTACAATTTCTTTTAGTTGTTCAGTTATACTCCCTCCATCTCATACTATACATCATATTTTTCTATTCATATCATTTCAAAATATAATTAACGTATCATATTTAGTAATATTTTCACATTTAAAAGACCAAAATAAATTATAATATGCTACAGTACATCCACAATCTCTTTTCTCCTCCTCTCGTTCTTTTTCCTAAACTCTACTTATACTCCGCTATCATTAAAAACAATACTCTTTATTCATCAAATCCCATAAAACATTCAACACATACATAAATCCGTGTATCAGATCAAACCGTTCGTTATATCGGATCATCTGCTATAGTATACGCACCACCTCCTTCCTATTTCTCTCTCGTTCTCTCTCCTAAATCCCACTTAAATCATGCCATCACTAAAAATAATACTCTTTATTCATCAAATCCCATAAAAATAATTCAACACATACATAAATTCTCGTATTGGATCAAACCGTTCGTTATATTTTGAAATGGAGGTATTACTAAAAAAGAAGTTCTATTACATTCCATTGATTAATTTCTCACGTATATGTCTTATACTTCTTTTCTTCCGGAAAGGTTACAACATATACGTATATTATATTATTCTATACATATAAATACAAGTCTCGTTTTCATATCAAATCACATCTAATCATCCCACAACATATATTAGGTTGAAGTACGTAACTTAACAAATCATTGATATTTCACGATAAATTTACACAAACCTACGTTTGATCGTCGTTACACACGTATCAAATTTTATATCGACACGTATTTCAAATCAATCCATTATATTCTTTCTGGGACGGAGGGATGCGTGTAGAAGTATTGCAAGATTGACGAAATGGATGGATTAAAATACTATTTGTTTTATAAAATTTGATGTAGAATCATTTTTAATTTAAAAAATATCAAATATTCAACACACATTAATCTTGATGGGTGTAAAAGTGTTGCAAGATTGATAGAACATGTGGATTAAAATACTATTTTTTTTATATAAAATTTGATGTAGAATCATTTTTTAATTTTAAAAGTATTTTTAGCTTATGAATCATTCAAAATTTTTAGTAATCCCAAAAAAGTTTCATAAATCTTTATAGTCCTAAATAAGCCCTCTAGATCTAATTGTTAATTAAAAAAAAATAAAAAATGACTACCCTATAAGTTCTCTAAATCTTCACAAAGCGGATAAATGATTTGGTGTAAAGAGAAACTTGAATATTATGTTTAGATGAAACTGAAATAGAAAACCATTAGTTTTGATTTTGATTTTTTTTTTTCATTTCATTCGTTTAAGAAACAAGAATAAAAAAACTAATAGTTTTGTTTCATAAATCAGTGAAACGAAACTAAAAAACAAAAATGATATCAAATAGACGTTTAGTGTGTATCACGGTTCAATTGAAGAGGGAAAAAACATATATTTTCCCTGTTACAAATATTTGTATTATTCTATAGGTATGAATATAAGTCTCGTTTTTATATTAATTCATGTCTGATCGTCCCGTAATATGTATTAGGTTGAAGTACGTAACTTATATAAGCATTGATTTTTCACGATAAATTTACAAAAAATTATATTTGATTGTCGTTGCATGAGTATCAAACTTTATATCGACACATGTATAAAATTAAAATTTTACAAAATAAATGGGACAAAAAAAATGATACACTAAGTGACATAACTATGACGCACTTCGGACATGAATTCACAAAGTTGCTGTGATCCGTCATGTTTCAACTTAAGAGAAAAACATATCTATAATTAAATAATTTTTATGTGAAATGTCGAATCAAACCTTGATTTTTTGATAAAGACTAAAGTACTAGTCATGCGTGGCATGGAATGGAACATCTCAAATAGTACTAAACTTATTGACATACCATACGGATAATTTCCTGTCTAATGGTTTTCTATAAGTCGGTGAAGCATAGTGGTACTAAATTTTTGATATGTTAAAATAACCATTAAAAAAAAAAAAAGGAGAAACAAGGGAAAGATCATTCCATTCAACTCCAAAGATCTGAACAGATTCTTCTCCCACAAGAAAACCAATCTCACCACCATCTGATCTCCTCTTCTCCTCCTCATCATCTTCATTATCTCCAATTCCCCAAATCTCAAACCACCCATTAATCGCACCCCATTCAATCACCTCATTCAATGAATTAATCACCCCCATTTAATCTCAATCCCCCTCCTCAAATGACCCGCCCACTCTCCCATTCCACCACGCGCCGCCACATCCCTCACCACGCGCCATCATGTCTCACTGTCCCCACCTCGCCGCCTTCCCCAAACCCTTCACTCTCCCCTCACGCGCCGCCACCCTTCACTGCTCCGCTTGCCTTTCCCTCCTCTCCCCTCGCCTTCTCTCCTGCCTCTTCTGCCTCTCCTGCCACTGCCACTCCCACGCACCCTCCCACGCGCTCTCAACTGGGCACGCGCTGATGGTCGATGTCGTCCGCACGGAGCTGTATTGTTGCGTGTGTAAGGATCAGGTTTATGATCCGGAATTCGATGAATTGATTGTTGAAAATTTGATCTTGGTGAAACCCCAGATGAGGATTTCAAATGGGGTGAATGAGATTGGGGACAGTAATGTGATTAGGAAGAGGAGGAGGAGGGTTGAGTATCGGCCGTGGGCGCCGGATCAGAGGGAACGGATCCTGATAGGTCAGAACTCAAAGCTATTGAGGAATGATTCAAATGGGTGTTGCGAATCGGGTGAATCCGGTGGTCGTGGTGGTGGAACTGTGATATCGATGGTGCCATGTGGATTGAGGGGATTGTGTAATTTGGGGAACACTTGTTTCATGAATTCTGTATTGCAGGCTTTGTTGCATACGCCGCCGTTGAGGAATTATTTTCTCAGTGATAGGCATAATAGGTATTATTGTCAGAGGAAGAATGGGAGGGTTGTGACCAGGAATGGAAGCCGGCGTGGTGAAAATGAGGAGAAGAAGCCTTGTTTGGCTTGTGATTTGGATGCTATGTTCTCCGCTGTGTTCTCGGGTGGGAGAAGTCCGTATAGCCCTGCTAAGTTTCTATACAGGTGGGGAAATGACTTAGATGGGATTGCGTTGGATTGGATCTGAGTTTTGTAATTTGTTGAGTTTTCTTTGATTGTAGGGTGTCCATTTGAGAAAAATGTGATCTTGAAGAGGTTGAATGATGGATAGAATTTTTTCACGCTGTTGATCGTTGGTTCATTTAGGGATGGATTGAATTTTTATGATTGGTTTTCGTTGAATGACTGTAATTGTTTGAGAAAAATGTGATCTTGGTGAGATTGAATGATTAAGAAAAGCTTTTGGAATCCATAATCCTTCACTCAAATGTGTCGTCCAGTTAGTTTTCTTGTGAGATGGTGCGACATTGCCTAATTGTTAGTGACTGAAAAATGCTTCCTATTTGGGCGAAAGCGATGAAAAAATGTTGAATGTATAGCCTGAGAAAATCTTAATACCGTTTTTATTTATTTTTTCATTGAAGGAAATGGAATGCATATCATATGATCCGGTTTCAGGATTTCAGAGTTAAGAAAGATGGAAGCGTTCTGGTTTTACTGGTTTTAAGGATGCTATGTGTTCTCATTTTTGTTCATGCTGTGTGATATTCCTGAGGTCTGGGTGTTGGTGATTTATGCAGTTGGTGGCAGCACGCTGCAAACTTGGCGACTTATGAGCAGCAGGATGCTCATGAATTTTTCATTTCCATTCTTGATGGGATTCATGAAAAGGTCGAGAAAGATCGTTGCAAGCCCCAGAGTCAAGGTAAACTCTATCTCATTCCTTGTGAAGAATTAGCTCATTCGAAGCTTGCCTTTGTGGTCGTGTTGCTTTTTCAATAGCACGATAGGAGGATCAGAACATTAATTAGAACGGTAGATGGCAACAATGAAAAGAACCAAAATTTGATGTGCTTATAATTGATATCTCTTGGGCCATAATCTGTACTTTCCCAACTCACATTATTTAGTTAACTAAGGGTTTTTTTCTAGTTTATCAAATCTTATATTCATCAAAATTATATCTGCTATCTGTTTCATGAAGTTCAGTGTCAGGGGGAAAGAGTCAAGAGACCCTCAAAGTGGGAAAAGCAAAACGGAAATCCGGATTTTGAACTTTCGATTTTTTAAATATCAGGGAGAAATTTTTTGTAGAAGTAGAAATAAGACTGAATATTTTTTAGCATGCTCCAAACTACTTTTTCTCTCCAACATATTTGATGCAACTGTGACCATCAACAAGATCTTGATGGATCCAATTATT